>OVBX01001271.1:0-27387 GCA_900406325.1 Erucastrum elatum | reverse complement strand
TGATTTGCAATGGAGTGTTATGCACATAAAATTATATATTTTGGCATATGCGGATTTGCTTATGTAAATCAACTACTTCTTTTTTTTAATTATGTTATGTATTAAAGGTATTCGAATGTGGAAGTAAATATACTTGAGATAAGTACTATATTTATTAATAAAAATTGTATCAATTAAAAATAACCTTTATTTATAAAAATAATCGTTAATACTTCCGTAGTAATAGACATTCTGTTATATTTTTGAAATGCATTTTCGTAAGTATGCAATGGTAAACTATTTTTCCTAAATTAATGTCACCGACTTCTGTTAAGAAAAGTAAAAGAAATTTAGGAAATCATTTAATTAAATAGGAAAATACATAGATTACTTAAAATTAGGTTAGTTGGTACTTTAATGACATTGCATTGTAAATAACTTGTAAATTTTATGGTTATTTGGTACTTCAATGGTAAGACATAGATTACTTAAAATCATTGTTATTATTTATATGCTTCAGTGACTAATCATTCCACTTTAGACAATGGGTAACATTAGTGAATATTTTAACTTTTAAACTTTCAGATAAATTTTACAATATTACTGATGATATTAGCTCACGTAGTATTGTATAACTTTTCTAATATCAGTTACAAATAATATATTTAGGAAAAATAAAACCATAAATTTTAGGTTACATAAGTTGCTATAAGTTAGGGACAAAATCTACTAACGATTAAAGCTATTGATTCTGTTTTTTAAGTGTGGCCCACCATATCATTTGATTCCATGAAGAAATATTCATTTGCTTAGATCCAATTAATAATACTGATTTTAAAATTAAATTAAAAGGTAATGGCATTCCATGGTAAATATTTAGGAAAATTTAGGGTTAATTCTTATTTGTACTTCAGTTTTAATAGATTAGATAAAGTACACCATTTGGTGAATCATTTGGGGTTTGCATGGCATGGTTCTCCAATCTTGGTGAATTCATGACATTTACTTGTAACTTATTCTTATCCTATATTTTACTTATATTATTTGAGAAATAGAAAAAGCATATAACATTTAAATTGATAGAACCTTATTACATGATAGATTTTGCCAATGAGCTTGGGAAATTTAGAATGATCAACATATGGTACAAAATAATAGTTCTCCGTTGTAATTGTAAAATTGTGTTGGTATGCCAAAATACTTTCCAGAGTAAAATGTTAACTGTGTACAGAAACTAGCTAGAGAGATCCAAACTGGGATGATATTTTCATTTAAGAAGAGGTTGTTTCAAGGGCACTATTCAATATAATGATATATGTAGTCAAATTAATTCTTTTTAAAACAATCATATGCCAAAAATCAAAATGTTTAAAAAAATCTTTGAATCCTTATTAAAAGATAGAAAGAATAAGGCAGTTCTTCAGGCAGAGATCTTGTGGGGCTGATGTAGGAGATAGAAACACAACATTTTCTCAAAAACAGTCTCTCAGCAGAATGACGGAAATCACATAAATCTGGACAGTTTTTGGGGTCACTGGATGATATTAATGCGCACTCAGCCACTTACTTTCAGAGTATTCTTGGTCAAGCTGACTTACCTACTTTGCTGGTAACCTCGGACACATTAGAAGATTTGATATCATTCCAGTGCTATGACTTGCAGAAGGCATATCATAGGCGAGATGTTCTAGAAACAGAGATCAAAGGGACTATATTCGCTATGCCTCAGAGGAAAAGCCCTGGTCCTGACGGATATACCTTTGAGTTTCTCAAAGCATCTTGGGACACTGTTGGTAGTGATGTCATTGCTGCTGTAGCGGAGTTCCTTAGGAACGGACGTTTGCTAAAAGATCTAAACACTACAACCATTACTCTTATTCCTAAGACTACCTCAGCGTGTAAGCTCCATGCTTATTGTACCATCAGCTGTTGTAATATCGTGTATAAGATCATCACCAAGATCCTAGCGAATAGGCTAAAGCCAATCTTACAATCATCCATCTGCAGAAAATGTATAAAATTGTTGTTTCTGTCTTAGTCCCTTCCTTTTTTTTAGTTTGTAATAAGTTGTTCCACAACAACATTGTATCTCCTCTCCAGAAAATGGTAAGCTTAACATTTTACCAATAAAAAAGTACATATTTTACATTGATTGAGACGACGACGAAAATACGTAGAAAAATAGGCGCGAGATTTTCATAATACGCACCCAAGACATTTTCATCGAATGATCAACAAAAAAAAACTGAATATTTCATGGGATAATTATCGCCCAACTTTTTTCTTTCTTTGGGTAAGAAAAAATGAAGTTGTAAAAAATATCACTTTCATAGTACCACTTTTCATGTTTATACTAATCACTTTTATCCTCAATTTTAATGAATGGTCAAAGACATTTTTAGCCATATGATTAATTTATCCGGACTACAGGTTTAGAATTGAGGGATGTGGTATGATTTTTGGAATGTAAAATTTAGGATTCTAATAAATATATAAATAAATACTTAATATATAAATCTATACTTAAATAGTTTCAAAAGTAATTTTCGAGTTTCCAAAAGAAAGTTTGAAAAAAATTTATAGAAAAACTCAAATTTGAAAAACTATAATATGAAAATATAAAATAAAAAATAAAATAGCAAAAAGATGGTAAACCTGAAAATTCAATAATGGACTTTTGAAAATATCTCTTTAGTGGTGATAAACATGAACAATAATATCAAGAAGATGGCAACCATGAAAATTCCCAAAAAAAGATCCTAAACTTAATTCTAGACTATTTCCACTACCTTATGAAAGACTTGAGTATTTCAAAATCTACAACCATCTTAATAATTCTCAAATTTGACTTAAAACACTAAAATTATGAAAGTGATGGGGCAGATGTAAATGCAATGTTAGGTGTCACGCAATAACATATGAATTGTGATCTGCATAAGAGAATATCCACTCTGTATTCGGAGAGAAGTAGAGAAGGAATGAATGGTGGATTGGTGGGCACATTATGGCACCCCTCAACTTCTCTTTTGTGCCGAATAACTGAAAAAAAAATCTGTAATTCAATCATGTTTACAACTCATCGTCTAAAATAATATGTTAAAAAGCAAAATTTAAAGTTAAAGATATTAATTATTGTGCTTAGTTATATGATGGTATGAGCCACTGCGTTTACTCAGTGCAAGCAATTCAAAGTAATTTCGGTTTCAATTGCAATTAAGCAAAATATAAACCACAGAATTATCGTATAGAGATTATATGTATCCATATCATGTATTGTTTCAACACATTTGAGCTATTTCTGAATGTTGTTTTAACATAATTAACCGCCACTGAATAATTCAAAATGGTATATATTGTTTCATCACGTTTGAGCTATTGGAACAAGCATGTCTGGTAAGTCATGATAATGACGGGCATCCGATTTGTTTCAAGTGTGCATGCCGTGTCTAAAAGTGCATATAGCAGTAGCCTGTTTCAAGCGCTTGCATTTCGTTCAGTGTATATAGGGAAGTCAATCAAGAATCTGGATCGCGGACCTGACCCGTAAAGACTTGCTACAAGACGGAATTAGACTTTTATTTGGTAAGCTCGTAAAATTGTAGCCTTCGCGGGGCGGGCTCGAAACTAGACAAGTTCAAAGCGGGATGGGCCGAAAACGGAATAGACCACAGGTTAACCTACGGGATTTTGAAGATCCGCAATCCTAAGTCCCCATTTTTTACTTTCACCTGAGAGAGAGAGAGAGAGAGAGAGAGAGAGAGAGAGAGAGAGAGAGAGAGAGAAGGCGGTTCGACATTATGGAGCTCCGTTGATGGTGGTTCTAGGGTCGATGATGCTTCCGGTCTCCCAAGCGCCTCCGATCTATACTGGTGGAGCTTCTTCAAACCATCGTAAATGATAGTAAAAATATTTGTTGCATATAAGCTTATTGATCTTGTAAGAGTATGGTCGATCATGTACAAGCTGAAACTCAATTCTTGTCTATGTTTTTTTGTGCAGGTGTAAGTAATGTTATCTCTGATATCCCGTGGAACAACCCGTGAAGGCCTATATATTTTGCAGTACGTGATTGGACAGCTATTTTGAAGATTGCATTTCGTGTGGGACATGCCCGCCGTGTACCGCCAGAAGTCGAACCCGCAGCGGTTCGGAACGGGACATGACAGGAGAACTCAATTGCCATCCCTAATTGTATAATTTTGTCTTATACGATTTTTGACGTAGCAGTAAAAGTTAAGTGATAAAATAATAAAAATAGAAAAATAGTGTTTTATAAAATAATGTTTTAGAAAACAAAGTTGCTACATCCATTCTTTTAAACTTTTAACTTTAGTTTTGAAAACTAGATAAATCATGATTGATAACTTCTATGATTGTAAATAGATATAAATTTAAGCTAAAATCACTTGTTACATCTCAGTCAATCATCCTTATCAAATTTTAAATATTTTGTTAAAATGTACCACATAAAGAAGCATCATTCAAAACATAAAAACTATGCGGTAATATACAATTTTTTAAAAAATTAAAATAACGTTTTTTAGATACAGCTTATTATATAACTAACTAATGTAGTAAAATGATTTTTGTCTCCATTTTTCTTTCCTTTGATAAACTCATAGATTCTCAACTTATTTACACACATATACCATCTGAGACTAAAAAATTGTTTCTGTGAATGTCTTCCTTTTTTTTTGAACTTCATGTTTCCCATTCAAATTTTCCACTTTCCTACAACTTTTTGTATAGCAAGAATATATTCGACAACTTTTTTGTACCGTAAGAATACATAAAGTATTAAATATTTAAAAATAAAATAATTTGAACTATAAATAATTTGATTTGACAGCCCAAAAAAAATAATTATTTTAAATTAAGCAGAAAAAGATTTATTATATTATGATTAGAAATTTCTTTTCACAAAAGTAAAATTTTAATATTTTATAAATTTTATTATTTAGTAATAATAAATTATAATATTTTAGAGAATAGTTGGATTTGTTGAGTTGTCGATGGTTGAATTTGATTAGTAATAATAATAATAATAATAATAATAATAATAATAATAATAATAATAATAATAATAATAATAATAATAATAATAATAATATATTTTGATAGAAAATTTAATGTTTGTGTATAAAATAAATAATTGTGAAAGGGGAAGAGGAACTCAGGGAAGCTCTGGAGAGGGGGGAATCTCTAAGACAGGACAAGGCTTGGATTCTGTCTTCAATCGCCTAAGTGGGATGGAACTAGGGCAGAACACAGAAGTGACCCTGGAGGATCTGAGAGATAAACTAACTGAAGCCCGATCTGGTGATAAGCAGGAAGGCCAATCCTATAAAGGTAGCAAAAGTCCTCCATCTGTGTTTGAAAGACTGGGAAGAAACGCGAAATCTTCATCAGGGGAGAAAAGAAAAACTGGTGGTTCCTGTTTGATAAAGAGACGAAGGTTAAGCAGTAGTGATGAGAGGAACCCGAAGAAGATGAGAACAGACTCTACTGAGAAGGCTACAGCGACCCCATCTGTGTTCTGTCGTCTTGGAAATACGAGTAAAGGTTCAAGAAAGAAGGCAACAGTGTCGTTGTCAGGACTCGGCGAGGAAGACTACAGCACACCTACTCATTCTGCTCTTGTAGCAGCTTCTGTCCCAGACCATTTTGTCCGTAGGATAGCATTGGCAAGTGGAAACAAAAGGAAAGAAGGGTTGATGGTTAATACCATCCCTTCGAGGTCAATATGAAGATACTAAGCTGGAACTGTCATGGGTTGGGGAATACCCCTACAGTTCGACATCTACAGGAGATACTTGGTCAGTATTCTCCTGAGATTATATTCCTCAGCGAGACCAAAAGTAGAAGAAGTTACCTAGAGTACGTTGTGGAAAAAGTAGGATATCATTCTCTGCTTACAGTGGATGCAAAAGAAAAGAGTGGAGGCTTGGCAGTGCTTTGGAAGAACTCCTGTGAAATTGAGGTGTTGCAAGCTAATAGTAGAATTGTGGATATGAAGGTGAGATGGCAAGAGCATTCTTTTCATCTTGTGTATACGGAGATCCTGTGAAAGGAAGAAGAAGCGAAGTATGGGAACAAATCTCTAGGATTGGTGTGGAAAGAAGAGGCCCGTGGATATTAACGGGTGATTTCAATGAGATGGTGAACCGAGCAGAGAAGTTAGGAAGTGTCGAGAGGACGGAAAAAGAGGGGCTTGAGTTTCGCCAGCTTCTGAATCATTCTGGTCTTTGGGATATTAGGCACAAAGGAGATTTCCTCTCTTGGGCAGGGAGAAAGAATAACGGTTTGGTTCAGTGTCGGTTGGATAGATCACTAGCAAACCAAGAATGGCTTGAATGCTTCCCACAGGCTACTTTATATTATTTGAAGAGAGTCTGCTCGGATCATAGCCCGATACTGACAGCTCTGGATGGAGTGCAACGGAAGAAAAGAGGCACGTTTAAGTATGACTGTAGATGAGTGAAAAGATGGATTTGTGGACGTGGTGAAGCAAGGCTGGAGAGGGAAAGGTAATGGTCAAGCTACACTTATGAGAAGACTCTCTTCCTGTAGAAAAGCCATATTTGTTTGGAAGAGAAGTGCAAAATCCAGTTTAGCAATCCGTATCCAAGAGCTTCACTACAAAATAGATGAGGCCTCAAGACAAGAGCAATTCAGGAAGGAGGAGTTGGAAAACCTGAAGATGGAGCTGTATGAAGAATATTATAATGAGGAGCGTTTTTGGTGGCAGAAGAGCAGGATGAACTGGATGAGAGCTGGGGATAGAAATACTAAATTTTTCCATGCTGTAACAAAAAACCGTAGAGCCCAAAACATGATCAAAAGTTTGCTTGATGATAATGATAATGAATGGTTTGCAGACGCGGATTTGGGAAGAGTGGCTGAGCAGTATTTTAAATTTATGTTCTCTTCGGAAGATGTCGGTGTGGAGTTAGCAGAATGAAATGAGATCCCACCTGTTTTAAGCCAAGCTCAATCTGATAAACTAATGCAGCCTGTTACAAGAGAAGAAGTTAAAAGAGTTGTGTTTGATATCAACCCCCATAAAAGCCCAGGCCCTGATGGTATGTCCGGTTTCTTCTTCCAGCAGTTCTGGGAGACTTGCGAAAAGGAAATTATGGAGATGGTGCAGAGTTTTTTCCAGCCAGGAGTGATGGAAGAAGGCCTCAACAACACAAACATCTGTCTCATACCCAAGAACCTGACTGCCAGAAGAATGACTGAGTACAGACCTATCAGCTTGTGTAATGTTGCTTATAAGGTGATCTCAAAGCTTCTTGCGGGGAGGTTAAAGAAGGTGATGCCATCACTTATTTCGGAGACGCAAGCTGCATTTGTGGAAGGGAGACTTATATACAACAATATCCTTGTAGCTCATGAGCTACTCCATGCTCTAAGCTCGGATAACAAATGTTCTCATGAAGCCATAGCCATAAAGACAGACATCTCAAAGGCTTATGATAGAGTGGAATGGTGTTTTCTGGAAAAAACCTTGAAGGTGTTGGGCCTTAATGATCATTGGATCAAACTCATTATGAGCTGTGTCTCATCGGTTTGATACCAGGTGTTAATCAATGGAACACAATATGGAGATATCACGCCCTCTCACGGACTCTGTCAAGGGGATTTGTTGTCTCCCTACCTTTTTGTGATGTGCACAAAAATGTTGGTACAAATGCTGAAGAAAGCTGAAAGCTTAGGACAGATCTCTGGCCTCCGAGTGGCGAGAAGCGCGCCAGCGGTAGCACATCTTTTGTTCGCTGACGATAGTATGCTTTATTGCAAGAGCTTGGATGAGGAAACTGATAAGGTGGCTCAACTCCTGCATACTTATAGCATAGCATCAGGCCAAAGGATCAACTATCAGAAGTGAAGCATATATTTTGGGAAGCATATACCGCATCAAAGGAGAGTGGAAATCATGATGAAGCTTGGGATTGAGCAGACAGGTGGAGAAGGGTTCTATTTGAGAGTTCCAGAATCGATGGGAGGGTCCCGAGTATCTATCCTAAGCTACTTAAAGGATAATATGAACCAGAAGGTCCAAGAATGGCATTTGAAATTTCTTTCTCAGGATGGAAAGGAAGTCTTGCTTAAAGCAGTGGACATGGCTCTTCCAACCTATACCATGTCCTGTTTCTTGATCCCAAAAACAATATGTAAACAGATTGCCTCTCTTATGGCTGATTTCTGGTGGAAGACAAATAAAGACTCCAAGGAGATACATTGGAAAAACTGGGAATCTTTGTGTAAACCGAAGGAGTGTGGAGGCTTAGGCTTTAAAGACCTGGAAGCTTATAACCTGGCGTTATTGGGTAAGCAGCTTTGGAGGATGGTCACTAATCCAGACTCGCTGATGTCCAAGATCTATAAGAGTCGATACTTTAAGAATTTTGATCCCTTGAATGCGACGTGGGCTCACGGCCATCTTATGCATGGAGAAGCATTTTTGCTGCTCAAGGCCTAATAAAGAGGGGAGCTAGAATGATCATTGGTAATGGAAAGCGAACAAAAATCTGGCAGGAGAGATGGATTGGACGAACACCAGCCACAATGGTCCAATCAATGGTCTGGAGTAGGGATCAGCAGCCTCCATTAGTGTCTGACCAGATGAGAGTAAGTGACCTTTTGGATCCAAGTGGTAAAACGTGGAATGAGGAACTGCTGGGATGCCTGTTTACTGTAGAAGTACAAGCCAAGATCAGGAAAATCGTACCAGTAGGAGGGAGGAGTGAAGATTCCTATGCTTAGGACTTCACAAAAACAGGTCACTATCCAGTCAAGTCAGGCTACTGGGTCCAAGTGAATGTTATTGAAGCAGAAAAAGAGCAGAAAGAAGTGAATCAGCCCAGCTTTGATGGACTCTACCAGCAAGTGTGGCGGGTGAATACAAGCCCTAAAGTTAGACATTTCTTATGGCGATGTGTTAGTAATTCGGTCCATGTAGCAGCTAATATGGTGAGAAGACATATTGGCAAGGATAAGAGCTGTAGTAGATGTGAGGGAGCAGAGGAGAGTATCAATCATGTATTGTTCCAATGCCCCTATGCAAGATTGATTTGGACAATGTCGACAATACATCCTCCACCCCACGGTATCTGGTCAGATTCCTTCCACACTAATCTTCATTGGGTCTTAAATCAGAAAAAGAGTTCCATTTGGAAGAAGTGAAAGAAGGACTAGTGCCATGGTTGCTGTGGAGAATCTGGAAGAATCGAAATGAGTTCGTGTTTAATGGGAAAGATTATGAGGCTCAGGCCACGATTCTGAAAGCCACGGAGGATGAGCTGGAATGGAAAAGCAGGGAAGAGGTAAAAAATTCAGAGGTTAAAAAGGCCACAGTTGAGAGGTGCGAGCAAAATTGGAAGCCTCCACCACCCAAAATGATCAAATGTAACGTCGATGGAACCTGGAAAAAGGAAACATAAGAAGGTGGTGTGGGGTGGGTGGCAAGAGATCATCTTGGAAACCTCGTGTGGGCAGGGGAAAAGAGGCTAGCAAGTTCAGGATCAGTCATCGAGACAGAGGCGGAAGCACTGCACTGGACGGTTCAGACCTTATATGGCTTTGGCTATTCAAGAGTAAGATTCGAGACTGATTCTCTGACTCTAAAGCAACTAGTCTGCGGGGAGGAACATATGTGGCTTTCTTTGAAGCCTATTGTGCAGGAGATTAGATTGCTGATGGAGGAGAACTGCGGCTTTGAACTGAGTTTTTATTCTAGGATCTGCATTAAAGTAGCCAATAGAGTAGCGAGGGAAACTATGACTTTTACGTCCAATGTTCCTAAGGTGTACTCTGTTATGCCTATGTGGTTGAGAGCTTTTGTAGAGGCTGATAAGAGAATGTTCATTGAAGGTTCATAGGCGGGTCATGGGCTGGGGTTTAGCGGGCTTTAAATCGAAAAGAAAAAGAAAAATGAGTAATATTTGGTGAACTGGGCCGCTGAAGTGATCCCGCATGATGCGAGTTCAAGCTACGTGGCGAGAAGGGATTGGTTTGTGCGACGCGCATTGTTGACGCGGAAAGTAGCCCCATCTCGTGTATCTCCTCATTTCATCCTCTCTCCCGAAAAAAACTAGGGTTTGCGAGTGGAGAGGCGATTTTCTTACCGACTCCGATCGAGTGCTCTTTTCTCCATCAAATCGACGACGTAGTGTTATCTCATCGACCTGAGGTCAGTTTTCGAGGGGGTTCGAGGGGGATTCATCAATTTGGGGGTTGATTTTCTAAGGCTTTCTTCGGATTGGGGGTTTATTTCTTTGGATTTTCTCCGATCTGATTACGAGGTTTGTTTGTTAATCGATAACAAGATCGATTACGAGGTTTGTTTGTTAATCGATAACGAGATCGATTAGGGTTCCATCGTGTCTGAGATTTGAAATCGAGTGTTTATTTGTTAGGGTTCCATCGAGTCTGAGATATCTTTGTTAGGGTACGATCGAGTCTGAGATTTGAAATCGATTAGAGGGTTTATTTGATAGGGTTGAATAGAGTCGATCTGAAATCGAATTGGGAATTCTTTGTTTGGGTTCGTTAAAGATTGGGTTTTGTTTCGGAGTAGATTTGAAATCGATTAGAGATTAGTGTTTCTCTTACTTAACTGTTTCTCTTAGTTAGTTTAAGAGATGTGTTTCTTTTACTTAACTGTTTCTCTTAATCATATTGGGTTGTGTTTGAAATCCATCCGAGTCTGTTACTTAATTGTTTCTCTTAATCATATTGGGTTGTGTTTCTTTGTTTGAGTTCTGGTTTTTGTTTCTCTTACTGGTTCGTTATCATATTATTTAGTTAGTATGTTCAAATCATTTCTTCTTTCTGGTGCAGATGGATCCCGCAGAAGAAATAAGATATTCAAAGAAACAAAGGGAGTAATGCAACATGTTATCGTTCGTCCATGATTCACAGTACGGGATTCCAAGAAGGTGTGCTTGCGGTGGGAAAATCATTGACGAGGTCCGGGGGAAGGAAGACTACGACAGTCAACCTGGAAAGCGCTACTTCACGTGCATCAACTATGAAGTAAGTTTTACTTTCTTAATCTGAGTTTTTAAATTTTCTTATAATAGGAACTGTCTATAATATTTGTTTTCTGTTGTCAACAAGGATGATGGGTTGCATTTTAGTCATCCTTGGGTGGTTGGTGTCCAGGAGGAGATCGAAAGGCTGAGGAAGGATCTGGAGGATGCTTTGGAGGAGATCAAGGGGGTATGGAATCTCAAGTACCAGATTCAGACCCTGCAGGTAAGCTTATTTAATCACACTTATCGTAACTTTGTATGTAAGTCCTTAATGAGTAACTAACACTGTTTTATTGTTGTTTCCATGTCCAGGAACAGGTAAGAAGCCTCACTGTCCAGGTCGGCAACTTGGAGAAGGTGTGCTTTGACTGAAAATCAGAGGTAAATGTTTAAAACCAATCTTTTGTTGTGATGTAGTTAGGAAATTGTTTCCCCTGAATTAAATACATAACTAGTTAATTAATAAGTTGAAGTAGTACTCGTATTTTGAAACCAAACCAAACTGAAATCGCTGTCTGTCTTGTTTGGTTTCTCTGATTGTATTAATTATCAACACTAGACCTAGAGCGAAAAGTACACTCGAATTAAAGCTGTGTTGGTTGGTTGCGTGCTCTTAATGTTTGAAGTTGTTGATTGTATTAAGTAGTCGATTTGATGTGTAATTACTTCTCTCTGTCAAGTAGTTGCTTGCTCTATTAGATTTTATATTCAATGTTTGGCAGGTAGAGTTTAATTTTTCACTTCTATCTAAGCTAAAACTAGTTTAAATAGAGAACCAAAACCCCATAAACTTAATTGAATCATCCTAAACCAAATTACCAACGAAAATGAAACTCTTTTCCACACACTCTCCCGGGTTCATTTCCCTCCTCTGTTCGCAGAGCAGTCCAGAAATGGAATGCGACTATGCTGAGGCTGTAGCGAACTCTCCCGGGTTAGTGAAACCGGCTTCAAAAAGAAAGTGGTCAACAAAAGAGGACATTGTGCTCATCAGTGGTTGGCTGAACACGAGCAAGGACACTATTTTCAGTAAAGAGCAGAAGGTGATTTCCTTTTGGAAGAGAATTGAGGCGTATGTTAATTCAAGCCCTCTGCTCGCTGGCTGCGTTCCTAGAGAATGGAGTCAGTGTAAGCAGAGGTGGGGAAGGGTGAACGAGCAGGTCTGCAAGTTTGTGGGAAGCTATGAAGCGGCGTTAAAGCACCAATCAAGTGGTCAAAATGAGGATGATGTCCTGAAGGCTGCCCATGAGATTTTCTTCAATGATTATCAAGGGAAGTTCACCATGGAACACTGTTGGAGGGAACTGAGACATGATCACAAGTGGAAGTCAGTTTTTAAGTCAAGAGATGGTGCCAAGGAGAAAAGGAAGGAAGCTGAGGAGGTGATACCTGAGGACGAGGTTAGACCGCCTGGTGTTAAGGCTTCCAAAGCAGCTAAACGCAAGAGGCACGGTCATGAAGCTGCTTTCGATCAAATTGAGAGTATCTTGGCTGAGAGAAAGAAAATTTCTCAGCAGAAACTCCTTGATCGTTTCCTTGCCAAAAAAGAAACTGATCTATCTCCAAACGAAATCACCCTCAAAAACAAACTCATTTCTGAACTCCTTGATTGAATTGGTTAACTTGCTTGATGGAATCTCTGTTTTTTCTTAGGTTTAACTAAATATGTTTAGTTATTAACTTTGAGGTTGCCTTTTTCTTTTGCAGGTTTCTAGGTCACGGGTTGCTATGTCTTTTGGTGGATCACGGGTTGCTATGTCTGGATCACGGGTTGCTATGTTGCTGGTTTAATAATAAGTCTGTTGTTGCTTTATTTGTACAGGATCAGTGTAGTATTTTGTTAGTTTCTACACTGATGTTGCTTTATGATGAACAGATGCAGTGGAGTTTTTGTCACACTGTTACTATGTCTTTTTGTTTCACGGGTTGTACTATGTTTCGACACTAGCTTTTAAAGTCACGGATCATGTAACAAAGGGTCATGTAACAAAGAAGCATATATAAATATGCTCTTGATGTATGTTTCTAAATCAGAGTTCAACTACTTCTCTTTATGTCTATGTCTTTGAATTTCAAAATTTCAAAAACACAACTTAGGAAACACTTGATCATATTCTTCTCTTTCTTGATGTCTTTCTGAAACACTTGATCAACTACAAACGAAGAGGACAACTACGCTTCAACTGCCTCAACCGCTCGACAACAACACAAACCAACGTATGCTTTTCATTACATTTGCTATGTTATACTACTTAGGTTATATCAATTTAGGTTGTGAATACAAATTATAATGATGATCAATCATATTGATGGTCCAATACATGGCTAATATCCAACTTAGGCAATGTTAATTTATAATTTGGAATTTTTCGGACTAGATAATAAAATTTGGACTAGAGAATAAAATTGATAATTAGTTATATTTTGGACTAGATAATAAAATTGACAATTTTTAATATTTTGATTAGAGAAGAAAACTGATAATTAGTTATATTTTGGACTATAGAATAAAATTGATAATTTTTAATATTTTGCACTAGAGAATAAAACTGATAAATTTTATTATTTTGGACTAGAGAATAAAATTGATAATTTTTAATATTTTGGACTAGAGAATAAAACTGATAAATTTTATTATTTTGGACTAGAGAATTAAATTATAATTTGTAATATTTTGGACTAGAGAATAAAATTGATAATTTTTATTTTTTTTGAAAAAAAAAAGAATGTCAAGCTCCTCAAATGATGAAGTTTATGAAGTTTTTGAAGAAATGGTGAACCAACAAATTGATGATTTCATCGAGTTTGTTCTAACCAAAGAGCCGAAGAGATGAGTATACATCGAAAGAGATCGGGAACAAGGGCACATGAGACTATGCCATGATTACTTCAGTGAAAATCCTACATACACACACGACCTGTTTAGGCGGCGTTTTCGAATGAACAGGTCTTTGTTCCTTTGCATTGTCGAACGCATAGGTAATGAAGTTCCATACTTTCTGCAACGAAGAAATGGTCATAGAAGGAACGGCCTCTCTACACTTCAAAAATGCACTTCAGCCATAAGATCGTTGGCATACGGTAAAGCGGGAGATGCCAATGACGAATATCTCCGACTTGGAGCAAGTACGGCAATTTTATGTTTGGATATTTTTGCGGAAGCGATAATACAATTGTTTGGAGATGAGTATCTAAGAAGACCTACAGCAGAAGATCTTCAAAGACTACTTGACTCTGGAGAGGCATGCGGGATTCCGGGGATGATAGGCAGCATCGACTGTATGCATTGGAAATGGTCAAACTGCCCAACGGCTTGGAAATGTCAGTTCACACGTGGTTCAGGAAAGCCGACAATTGTCTTAGAAGCCGTGGCATCACAAGATCTTTTAATATGGCACGCATTTTTCGGCTTACCAGGTACCCTCAACGATATCAATGTTCTTGATCGGTCACTAGTTTTTGATGACATTTTACAAGGTTGAGCACCTAAAGTGAAGTTCAAGGTCAACAACCACACTTATCGTATGACCTACTATCTTACCGACGGAATTTATCCTAATTGGGCAACATTTATCCAATCCATCCCGCTTCCTCAAGGTCATAAAACCCAGAAATTTGCAGAAAAGCAAGAATCTGTCATAAAATGTCGAACGAGCATTTGGAGTCTTGCAATTGAAGTTTGCAATTGTAAAAAACCCTGCTCTAAAATGGGACAAGAAAAAAATAGGAAAGATAATGAGAGCGTGTGTCATATTGCACAATATGATAGTAGAGGACGAACGACAGGGATACATTCTAGCTGATACATCTGAGTTCGAATCAGGAGAATCTAGCCGAAGTGCCAAGGTGACAACGAGAGAAAGTGTGAATGTCGATATGCTTAACATTCGCAATCAAATTCGGGATCCAAGCGTACATGAGCGTTTGAAAGCTGATTTAGTTGAAAATGTTTGGGAAAAATTTGGTTATCGTGATGAATAATCTTTGTATGTTCATGATTTTTCAATGTATTGAATAGAAACTTTTAATAAATGATGTAAAATCTTTAATAAGTTTTAAAAAAACAATTATTTTTTTTTCAAATGAAAAAAATATATATTTTTTTTTAAAATGTTATTTTATTTTTATGAATCCGGATTTGAGGTTTATTGATGGAGAAGCACAATTGATCTGGATTCAATAATGTTCACGGGCTCACAATTAAATAAATAAAAAATATATATGAATCCCAATAGAGGTTCATTGTTATACATGCTCTAAGTTTTTTTTGTAAACACTTAAATTTGGATGAATGAAAAGTTAGATGTTGAGCCAGAAAAAAAATAATAATAATTGTGGAAGGGAGAGAGAATATAAATTTGGACCACAACATTTCCTTGTCGACGATCCAAAGCTCGCATCGAGAGAGAAGTGGAGAAGTCATTCTCACAGAAGAAAAAAAAAGAAAGAAAAAAACCCATCGGAGAAAAAAAGAAAAAAAGAAGATGTCGTGGCAATCGTACGTTGATGACCACCTCATGTGCGATGTGGAAGGCAACCACCTCGCCGCCGCCGCTATTCTCGGCCAAGACGGCAGTGTCTGGGCTCAGAGCGCCAATTTCCCTAAGGTTTCTCTCTCTTTCCTTCTTTTCTCTGATCCTTTGGGGTCAGCACAGCCGTCTGTTTTGTGATTTTCCGTGATTGGATCTGAGGAATCTCGGATCTGATTTTCGATTTCACTATCGCCGATCCTCTTCTCCGTAATCTAATTGAGTTCAACCTAGGTATCTAGAAGTTCTTTAGTCGTGGGTTTTGAGATCTCATCGGTATCAGTAGATGCGAGATCTTCCGTTAGGATCAAATTGTTTATTTGATAATCCAAAGTGTTTCGAATCTAATGCGCCCGCCTTGTGATTTTCTTGATATATGTGTTTTACAGTTGAAGCCTGAAGAAATCAGTGGAATCACCACTGACTTTGAGACGCCTGGGTCTCTTGCCCCGACCGGACTCTTCCTCGGTGGAGCTAAGTACATGGTTATTCAAGGTGAACCAGGAGCTGTGATCCGAGGCAAAAAGGTAAACATGATTCGTATCGATTAACCCCCTTTGCTTGTACATCTTATGTTAGAGAATGGGATCATAATTCATTTTACAACAATCTATGCAGGGACCTGGAGGCGTTACCATCAAGAAGACGAATCAAGCTTTGGTCATTGGCATCTACGAGGAGCCCATGACTGGAGGTCAATGCAACTTGGTTGTTGAAAGGCTCGGGGATTACCTCATGGAGTCTGATCTCTAAATTTTTTTCAGTTTCAAAGTCTCTTCTTTTTAACAAAAAAAAAAAAAGTTATTTTTCACTGTGATTGAATCGTAATGCTATCAAAACGCAAATCAATTTGAAGCTTTGGAACCAATATCTTGATATTGGTCTCTGTTACCTTGTTTGTGTGTCTTGTAATGGCATTTTGATCATCTTTTTATCCCTTCATATGCTTTGCGCTTTTTTTATTATTTGATATGCTGTTGGTTTACGTTTTGTGGTTTGAAACATATTCGTGTACATAGAAGAACGTTTTGTAGAAAGATAAGCTTATATGAATTTACATAAGGAAAATGTAAATGGAGAGAAATTGTTCAGGAACTTGGACTTTTTAGACACGGCCGGTTAGCCTGGGTCGAAACTGGCCAAGGATAAGAGTCCTTCCACCCTATTTGTTTCTTTTCATATCATCATAGTAATAATAAACAACGTAGGGACAGCCAGAGACGAACGCTAGTTTTTCATCACCACTTGTGCCCCTTCAGAGTACTAACTTCACGGTTGAAGGAGGAACCACAATAGTTTTCTCGATCCATTTTTGCTACTTGGCATCTTCAATAACCCACAAAGTAACACAATCTTCTCACTAGACATGATCGTCCTCGATCTGGCCTCCAACTTACCTATTACCATGGCGGTTTATCAGATTTCTTTTATCCTTTTTGGTGTTTCAGTGACACATAATTCTTCAGACATCAAAACACACAATTCTCTTGCCTCTCTTTATACTGTGAGTTATAATACACAATTTCATGACGCATACTCCCTTGCTCAATGTTCATGACCATTTTAAACACAGCCGGATAAAACATTCACATTGGTCTTTAAAATTTTAAAAGCAATACATATCAATTAAATTAAATATATATTTTAGCATAGTATATTCTGATTCTAAAGTAATTACATTCGATCTTGAAAGTTTCTCTCTCCTTTTTTCCACTGTCAAAACAAATTTGGATAGTTTCTGTTTCATTTGGTCGAAAGTTGGATAGTTACTCTCTTTTTTTTTTCTTTTTTGTCAAAAGAATTTTTGAATGTTTCTCAAATGCAATTATTTCGTATGATAAAATCTTTTGTCATTTTTTTACCAAATTAAACCGGAGATAACGAAGCCAAGTTTCCCAAATGCAATTATTTCGTAAATAAAGTCAACTGCCATCTTTTACCAAATCAAACAAAACAGCTCCGTTTTCTCCAGGGCTCCCTCTATATAAAACAAACCCTAATCACATCTTAAAATAAAAAATCAAGAAAAATACTAGAGGAAGATGAATTCCTTGACAGAGGATATACTGGTAATCATATTTGTCGGATTACCGCTAAAGAGCATCGCCACTTCCAAACTGGTCTGCAAGCGATGGAAATCACTACTCGAATCTCCCTTTCTCCACAACCTTTTCCTCTCTCGCCATCAAAACTCCCATTCTATGTGGTCTCTCATGCTGAAAGATAATCAACAAGAAGCCGTTGCACATTACGGATGCGAGATTTGGGGTCTTCCACCACAACCACTTGGCTCTTACATCGCCACTTTCACTACCGAATTATTCGCCTTCTTAAACCACAAGGAAAAATACAGACAAGCCAGAGCCGTGGCTTACACGGATGTCGGGTTGATTCTGATCCGTGTCGTGTCTGCCCTCGGGAACGTGTCCTTGTACGTGGCTAATCCCGTTTCACGAGAATGCGTAGAAACAGATCCTCCATGGTGTGAAACAGAGGAGTATGACCGGAACCTAGGTTTAGCCACACAAACCGATAGAAACGGTGTCGTTCTAGGTTACAAAGTCGTTCTGCTCTACGATGCAACAACATGGACAAATAAGTATATTTTGCTGATATATTCGTCAGAGACTGGCTTGTGGAGTCAAGAAACCGTACAGTTTCCTTGCCCTTTTCACTACCGTCAAGAGTTTAGCTATTCCATCAGCTTGAACGGAAATCTTCACTGGGTCGCTAGCAGTTACGTTAATGATGATGAAGTTGTTCTATCCATCGACTTCTATGGTTCTGATCATCCCGTATGCCGTGTTACGCGTTTTCCTGATTTAGAAACATCTCCACTATTGCAAAGATTCTGCTCTGTTTCTCAAGGGAGTCTCATGTATATGAACATTGTCTCTCAAGGCGCTGAGCATCATAAACTGAGCGTATGGAGGCTAAAGAGCAGCTGGGAATGGCAACTAGTATCTGAAGTCTCCTACAATGGTCATGAATACCCTTTTATTCCGTTGGCGATAGAACCTTTTGATGCTGAAACAGTCTACTTTTGGAGCAACGACTTGGACACCCAATGTTTGGTATCCATGAACTTACGCATTGGCGAGTTCGTCCTCCACTGTAAGTTGGAACGTAGCAGCAGCAATGGTTGCATTCTCAAGTCCAATGAAGGCAAGACTTTTATACAACTCGCCCAAGAATTCTCGTCGTTTGTTTTACCAAAGTGGCTGTATCGGATCCCGACAAGCTGAACAACGCATGGCAAACGGTAAAAGGCGATTCTTCCTCATCTACAGCTCATTGTACTGCAATGGTAAATAGATTATCCATGCTAGAAGATAATTAAGGATGATAACGCCACTTTACTAATCATCTAAGTATGTAATCTATGATGCAGTGAAAAACAAAGAGGGAAAATCAATAAAACAGTATTCTTTTCTTTTTTTATTCGAATGCTTAAAAACAAGGGAAAAATTTCAACGTGATTACGTTTTACAGCACAAAAGCATAGTTAAACCACTGTTTCAGCATATCTTTTTTCATGAATTTTGAAACAAAAAACAAACAATATCCAGAAGCTTGAGCGAGTTCCAATACAATCACATTCATATCTTAAAAGCTTAGTAGTTACCAAGGCCTTTTCGTCCTTTAAGCCTTGTTCTAACCAAAACTTCAGAAGCTTCAAAGTAGTGGCATCAGCAACAAAGAGAAAAAGCAGTTCTTCTCTTTTCAACCAACTAGCTCAACCTCTGGTTGCTCTGTATCAGCTGACTTGGAAGGCTTAAGGACAATCTTTGGTTCTGGTATATCCGTTATTCTCAACTTTGTTAATTCATGTCGATGTCATGTGGTTCTCCTATAATTCTTCCTCCGTTTCTTTTTGAAAATGAGCACTTTTTCATCGAATGCAGCATGGACAGTCGCATCAGGCAAGATAGGCCTACCAATAATCGTCTGGCTTGCGGATCCCAATAGAAGAACCTTGATCAGTGTGTCACCTTGAACTGATGCGAACCAATCTGAACAACGGCAAAGACTGGCTCACACGGTTTGAAGAGGACCCATCACCTTGCACCCTATCTCCGCCGGTGAATATTTCTTTTCTACATCCATCTCCACCAAATCCTCCTCATCCTCATCTTCTCCCTTCACTGCTGTCATCAGTATCATCTAAATATGACAAATGTAAGGATCACATAGTTAATAAAACTAATTTAAATTAACTATGACAAGTGTGTTTTTATATTTCAAATATGAAATTTCACAAATTTCAAAATAAAGTCTCTATTGAAAATGCACTTAAGAATAATGTTAGGACATTGTATAGATACCTTCGGTACTGTCGTACTGTGTATAATAAGAACCTTAAATCTCAGAAGTAATTAGATCTTGAACATTTTCTGTGATTAAGTAGAGTTTTTCACCCATCGCAGCTATAAAGCCTATAATACATTCTGAAAACATATATCTAACGTAGTTATAAATATGGCAATCTAGTCAATAATCAAATTTATAAGCCACTAATCGAAGAGCATATGGTACATAATCCGAGGAGAAACAGATGTAACACAAATGAAACTGAGTAAAAAAACATTGGCTCAACAACATTCATTGGCTTTGTTGATCTTAACGAGCCATTCAAATAATAAGAAAACCACAATTAAAAGGTGAAGCATTCATGTCTACTTCTCTGATGAGTTTGGTCCTCTCTTCTTTCCAAAGCCAACAACTGAAGATAACACAAACAAAATAGAATAAGAATCCAATTGTTGATTCAAATTTGAAACAAACTTAATATATAAGTGTGATCGAAAAAGAGATGAAAGAGAGTGGAATCAGTGATCACATGTGTGTTTGTTTTTCAGAAAATACTATATCAGTGTGATCGAATATTAAGAGTAGACTAAATCAATTTCTAACAAACTTCATATGACACAGACACGGTAGTGAGACGAATGTTCACGTAGCATAATCAACATATAAATGTTGATTAGAGCACACGCTAAGTTGATGTCATAAAAATCATCAAGTAATGTATTAAGCACAAGGCGCAGAGTCTTAAGGCAGAATAAAAACAAAAGAACAAGATTATGCAATTAACCCAACGCAATCTAATGATGAACAAAACATACAAACTGTTGATTAGTTCGAAACAGGTTTCCTCAAGAAACTAAAATGGAATTCATAATTACACATTAATTTTGTGATTCAACTGAATAAAGTTAAAATGACTAATCACAAGACCTAATAAGTTCAAGAACGATCCCTAATTTATTTGCAGAGTTTGATCTCAGTCTAAAGACAGAGATAATCTAGCTGTAGAGCTATCAAATGATTGATCTAAGAATCCGGAGAAAAAAAGTATTTACCGGCAGTGACGAAACGGCGGTTGTGTTGCAAACGCTTGTGAGCACGGCCACGTGGCTTCTTCTTCTTGTCCTGCTTAGCTACTTTCGGTGTCTGACCTCTCACTTTACCGGCACGAGCCAATGAACCGTGCACCTTCCCTGCAATTCATTACGAGACTAAAATCAGCAACATTTTCGAGGACGATAACCAAAATGTATTTCGAAGCATAGAGAAAAAAAAAACAAGTCGAGAAGAATCACCCATCGTCGATTAGGAGGCTCTTCTGGTTTCTCTGACTGGAGGCGACGACGGTAGGTCAACTTTTTAGGGTTAGAATTTAGACTGTTGCTTATATTCTCTACTCGTTATATGGGCCATAGTGGGTTTCAAATGGGCCTTTAATAAACCAACTGTGTCTCCAAAGTTTATTCAGCTTTGGTTCAACGTTCTTACAACCGAACCATACTGTCCGTTCTACCAGTGTAACCGTTAGCTTTGGTTCAAGGTTCTTCTTACAAACGAGCTCTGGAACCATGCCAAACGATTCACACGGAAGACATCTACTTTGTCAGCCTCAGATCCGGCCCCAAAACAGGTGTTTAGGACATTGTCACTGGTACCATATATGGTAGATTTATGAAACTGAAGATTTATTTATTTTTTCTTATTTTTATTTAGTAAAATTTATTACTTATGTTTTATAAGCACTAAATGCTAAATTTGAATTAATGTGGTACTCTTTTCACAAATCTAAAACTTAACAGAGATGGTAACATAGTTAGAGCAACCTAGCATATGTTCTTGTGTCCGGAACTTTCAAGCAAAAGAAGTTAATTACTAAAATGGAAAACCGGGTAAGTGATCAAAACAAGCAAGATTCTTCTATTTCTGCCTTTCATTTCATCTAACGATTAACAAAAAAACTGCAACGATACTTTTAAGATAACATTTTGTGTGAATACATCACCAATACTCATCTTCATCGATGACCTTAGTGCCCAAACCAGACAATCCTTCAGCCGGAATCTCGGCAACAGTGACAAGAGAGCAGAACTCTTCCTTCGCGTCTTCATCATCATTTCTCTTACGAGGAACACAGACTCTGACTCTCCTATGAGGACCACGAATTCCTCTGCTCCATATCTCTTTGTTGAACTTGACATCCACTCTAACATCCTTTGTTCCCATTGCTTTCAATGCAAACTTCCTAATGTCTTTGATGGCATTGGGTGCCTTCTCTAAAACAACATGGACCAATCATCAAAACGAGAGGCATCCTCATGGAAATGTACAATAAGGAGATGATCTTGTTCATTACTTATCATAAGACTAATCTTCTTCTTCTACAAACAATGAGATGTCAAAATCTACAGACATTTAAACATTTTACCGGCTATGAAGGCATCCGTGGAGGTTGATAGTGTACTCCCCGGTAACAATCTCTTCTTTTCTTCCCTTCCCTTTCTCCATTTCGTCTTATCTCTGTTTCTCTTCAGACGGTACAAGGGAGAGAAAATTAAAAGAAGGTATGAAAACCCTAATATAAAAATTTCCATATTATTATAATTTGGGCATGCTGAATGGGCGTTATGGTACGCGAATATTTTGTGTTCATTATATATTTGGTATAAAATAAGAACAATCCCTTAGTCTATATTTGCAAAGTGATTTTTCAAAAAAATGGTGACATGACATCTTTAAAAGCTACATGTCATCTAATTAGTCTTCACAATAATTTCTAGAGAGAATTGCTAAGTGTGACTCAAAATTTGGAGTCAAACCCAAAATAATACGCTAACTTGGGCCAAAGGCAAAAGTAACCTAAAAGACTATTGAAATTACAACTATCCCCTTGTGAACAAACAAAAAAACAGATTTTTTTTACGTTTTTACCCCTCGCAACTCGTCAGGACGACTTATACTGAAAGTCGTCTAGACAGTTATTCTCATAATTTAAAAATTTAGTAAAAAATAATTTGATAAGTGAAAATGAGAATTATGTAATTAACATATAAAGAGATATAAATTAAGATATAACAAATTTCAATTGTTTTGAGCATAGATGAGTGAAAGTAGTGAGTCATGATATTCTTTAGTTTAGATTTCATCAACATATGTTGTAGTATTGTATATGTTCTTAGGATTAGATTTCGGAAAGCATTAAAACCGTTTTTGAAAAATTTAAAAATTACCTAAGCGTGTTCATTTCTATTTATAGTAAACACTATTGAAGTATAATTTGATTTTATAACGTGGTTAGTTAGTTAATTTAGTCATTTTAGTTTACGGGTTCATTTTAGGGTCTGGGACGACTTAATATTTAGTCGTCTATAAACAGACGACTAAATATTAAGTCGTCTGATGTACATTATCAGCAAGAATAAGTCGTCTAAACCGGACCAAACCTTAAATTTTACCAATGTACTTTTAAAGCTAACCGGTTTATTTACCCAATATATAAGGTGATTTTTTTTGTTCATTTTTCGCGAAATTCAGAAACCCTAACAGTTCTCTCTCACCGGCGATATCAAAGGCGATTTCGAGTTCCCACTTTTTCCGAACAAACCATCGTTCTCAACGTCGGNCGATATCAAAGGCGATTTCGAGTTCCCACTTTTTCCGAACAAACCATCGTTCTCAACGTCGGCTATCTATCTCACTTCATTCTCACCGTTCTCGCCGTCGCTTCTTCTAACCCTAGCGCCGCTGCTTCCTCTAAACCCTAGCGCCGCCGCTTCCACTATTTCCGAACAAACCGTCGCCCTCGCCACCGTGTTCACCAACGTTCTCACCGCCGCTTCCTCTAAACACTAGCGCCGCCGCTTTTTCTAAACCCTAGCGCCGTTTCTCTGTAAACCGTAGCGCCATTTCTCTGTAAACCCTAACGCCGGTAAGTCATCAATCTCGAGGAAAAGATGAGCATAAAACGTTGTCTCTATCAATTTACTCATTCTCACCATTTCACGTTTATTTTTTCAGATCTATAACCGCAATGACGAGTACTCCAACTCCTTCTGCGACTAATCAGGTCCGCTTTAAATTTTTCTACTGGAAGACTTGTAATTTAAGTCGTCTGGAAAGTCTTCCAACTGGACAATTTAGTAGACGACTTAAATATAAGTCGTCCAGCAGGAAGACTTTCCAAACGACTTAATTATAAGTCGACTACTAAGTCGTCTATTTGAAAGACTTTCCAGACGACTTAAATATAAGTCGTCTACTAAGTCCTCCAGTTGGACGACTTTCCAGACAACTTAAATATAAGTCGTCTGGAAAGTTGTGACTTTTCCATGTGTTCTTGTTAGATTTAGCTTGTTTAGCTTATCTCTATTGTTATCTTTGATTATTTTGCAGACAAAAAAGATGGATATTCCAGAACTCCCCCGTAGGTTATACACATTAGGGGAAGAGCCAGAAGCCCACAATAGCATTTCGTATCATACGGATAACAACAAGTTGCATATTGCTCTCAGGGAAGCTCTTACTGATGACGAATTTGAAGAGCTCAAGGAGTCGAGATTGGGAGTTTTCATCAAGTTCAAGGAGCAGGGATTTGGTTGGGCTTCAAGGCTGGTTCACCACATGCTTAGTTTCAAGCTGGACATTCGGAAGAAGTATGAGATGTGGTCTCTCGTTGGTCCAGAACCTTTGAGGTTTTCACTGTTAGAGTTTGAAAACCTCACTGGTCTAAACTGCGAGTACATCGAGGACCTTGATACACCAAAATGTGAGGTTACCAAAGAGATGGTTTTTTTCTGGGGGATGCTGGGAGTTCATCTGGAAGCTGGGCTAACTACTGATCAGATAATAGCAGCACTGAAGAGATGCAGGGATTGGTCCACGAAAGATCACAAGCGGCTCGCGTACCTTTCCATCTTCACTGGATTCATTGAAGGGAGAAAGTTTTCAACCGCTACACGATCTAGTCTGGCAAGGCTAGTGATGGATTTAGAACAGTTTGAGAATTATCCATGAGGGAGAGTCTCGTTTAAGGTGGTGATGGACTCTTTATGGAACAAAGATATTACTGGCTGTTACACCGTGGATGGGTTTATACAAGTTCTTCAGGTCTGGGTGTACACAGCTATGCCGGAATTGGGTTCTATTATTGGTGGTCCCAGAGCAAACAGTCCGTCTCCACCGATACTAGCTTACGAGGGCAGCAGAGGCCACAGATCAATGAAAGTTGCTATCTTGAGTCAGGTATTTACTTCAATCCAAAAGACTGCGCAGACGACTTATATTAAAGTCGTCTGGAAGGTCGTCCAGCTGGACGACTTATCAGACGACTTAATTAAGTCGTCTGGAAAGTCTTCCAGCTGGACAACTTAGTAGACGACTTATTATAAGTTGTCTGGAGGGTCTTCCAGCTGAACGACTTAGTAGACGAGTTATAATAAGTCGCCTGGAAGGTCGTCCAGCTGGACGATTTAATTAAGTCGTCTGGAAAGTCTTCCAGCTGGACGACTTTCCAGACGACTTATTATAAGTCGTCTAGAAGGTCTTCCAGCTGGACGACTTTCCAGACGACTTATTATAACAAGAAGTGGGGGGAGGATATTGATGATATCTATGCGCCAGTGAACTTGAACAACCAGCATTGGGTTGCTATTTGGATATTGATCCCTAAGAGGCACATAGTCGTCTGGGACAGCATACCTTCAGCTACGGTACCAGAAGCATGTGATGAGATAATGCAGCCTTTTCTCAAGATGGTCCATTATCTGCTTGTTGAGTGCGCTGCCACCGACGAAAGACGGGTCAAATACGGGTTGGAGTCATACACATATGAGAGACAGCTGAAAGATGTACCCACGGCCAACAATGGTGATTGTGGCGTGTACGCTCTAAAGTACATTGAATGTCATGCTCTTGGGGTCCCCTTTAACTCTAAAGACTTTGCTAGGTCCAACACGAAGAATACGAGGGATAATATGGCGGTGGATATATGGACGGAGATTCTTGATCAGCATTTGAAAGAAAATGTGGATGGTGATAAGTTCGTGGGCATGTATGAATAGATTTGTGTATGGCTTTGAACTTGTCTTTGTATTTGAACATGTTTTTCTAACGATTTGTATTTGTATTTGAACTCCTCTTGTATAGATTTTCTAATGATTAGATTTGTATTTGTATAGACTTACAAATAAGTCGTCTAGACAACTAGTCGACTGGTTGTGTACATTGTGGTTTCATATGGCCAGTTTCTTTGCAGTTTGAGCATCTCTGTGCCCTGTGTTTCTTCTTGGGTTTGTGTCCTCTCATCCTAGATACCTCCAACCAAGATTGCCATCTTGATTTCTTCTGTCTCCCCGGACCACGCTTTACGTCTGGAGGAAAGCATTCTCGTTCCTCAATATGTTGTGACACGATATGATATATATTCTCTGAATATCCTGCATACAGATAATTCTTTGAGTACAGTGGACATACAAGTGTGGAGATATGCAAACCAACATGTGTTCTAGCAGCTATAGCATGAGAGCAAGATATTTTCTCCACTCCATAGACACCACAATCACACTTTGCATGTTCCAAATCAACCACACAGTCTATTTTGCCACCTTTGACAAAGAATCGCCATCCATCAATTGGTTGGACCGTATCTGCTATCTTTGTTCGAACAACAAGCAAGTATTCAACACCCCGGCTATGTTGAGTTGTGAGACTCAAAGCATCTTGTCTCCTTTTCCAATAACATTTTCCTAACTTCTGCCTTATAAACTCCAGCAGGAATGGAATCGGAAATCCTCTTGCTCGCTTCAGTGCGAAAATAATAGATTCAGCGATGTTGCTTGTTTCTATGTTGTACATGTTCCCCTTACAATAAACCCTTGACCATAGGCTGGCGTCGGCATTCTCCAAATACGTTGCAAGTTCCAGGTTTGCACTCTGTATCTCAGCCATGTACCGGTCAAAAACGTAAACCGTGTGAGCATAAGCAGCCCCTTTCACCAAGTACATGAGATGTTTCCCTTTAAACTTTTTGACAATGTTATCTTGAAGGTGATAATAACGTATTCATCGGGTTGCCCAAGGAAACACCTTATCACACGCACTTTTAATGGCTGCGTGCCGGTCGGAGACTATCACCAGAGGCTTGTCATGAGATATACAACTAGCCAATTTTGTGAAAAACCATTCTCAAGAAGGTTCATCTTCAGCATCCACGATCCAAAAAGCCAATGATAATATCTAAAAATTGCCATCTTGTGCAGCTGCAACTAACATAACAGCTCCATACTTTCCACTTAGATGAGTTCTATCCACCACAATGACCCTTCTCTGATACTTAAAACCTTTGATAGAAGCTCCAAAAGAGAGAANACTTAAATCTTTTAACAGAATCAAGTTCTATAGCCGTGATAGAATCAGGATTTGCAATGGAGATTTGCTCGAGATATGATGCCAGACGCGAATACTCTTCTTCTGCTGTTCCTCTCACCAATGTTTGTGCATATAACAGTGCTCTGTATGAAGTGGTGTAATCAAGCGCC
>OVBX01001270.1:0-27393 GCA_900406325.1 Erucastrum elatum | reverse complement strand
TATATATATATATATATATAAAATCAAATTTGATTAAGTAATAAATTCATAATTTGTATAGTTAATATTTAGAAAAAAAAACAAAAATGACAATTTGGTCTAATAAAGTAGAAATATAATTTTGAAGTGAAATATAAAAAGTCAGTTATTTCTATATATATTTTTTGACAATATTTACCATATGAGTGACACATTAGATAAGCTTCAGATCAGCAGATTCAATAGATAGATGAAGATTGTATTTAGTCTTATGGTCTGAGGTATTTTGAATTGATGATGCCAATTATGTACATATTAGCATAAGATTATGCTAGTTTGGAATCGTTCTTAAGATGTTTCCAATTTTTTGTTCGAGCAAAAGAAGGCGTAATTAGCCGAAGGCCAACAAAAAAGTCAAGAGCGTTAGGCTTTTAATGCATTTTTAGAAGATCGATTGTCTACATACAGCTTTCGTCTAACTTTGTTCAACTTTACAAGAATTTCACGCTAAAGCGGCTAAAGGCAGTTCTGGAAACCGCATGTGGCTTAAGCCAAGCAAGGTTACCGCCATTTTTGATACGATCTTCAAAATACCCGCATTAGCCCCTCCCTCCAGACCAGCCGAATCTCGATCACATCTACGATGCCATATCTAAAGACCGAATCATATTTATCTCTGACTCTTACGGCAAGATCAAGATCCGATAACACACCGAAACTCCACATATATATTTGAGAGCGAGCGACAACAACATAAAAACCATGAGATAGATGTTTCTTTTTGTCCTGAACCATGAGATAGAAAAACAAAAGAAGAAGTAGACATAAGCGAGATATGCTGGAGCACCTCTCCTTCCCGACCAAAGAATATTGTGGAGAAGAGACAAGAGAGAACTTTCTCACAACATGTTAAACGGTTATATATAACAAAATAATTATTCTTAACTAGCTAGTGTTTACCCCGGGCGTACGCACGGAAATATTTTTTCTTGCAAAATAAAAACAAATTACTTAGTTGCTATACTATATAAAAGTAGTGCTCAAAAACTTATATGTTAGACAAATAATTCACATATGCAAAACTTAGCCGAAAAAAATAAAAATAAACATACAAATTACTTTAGACCTGTTTACGTTTTTAATATTGATATAAATGACTGTTCAAGACAAATATTAGTTTGAAGCTTCTTATACTTCATTTTGTCTTGCTCTTCCAATTTTTTTTTGTATTTTTCTAATTCCTAACATGTTACTGAGCAATTTAAGTTTTTTTTTTTCTGATTTCCAGTAATTCAAGTATCTAGTGCTTGATTCAACATCTCCATACGTTTAACATTTTATAAATTAAAGGTCAGAAGAACAATTGTACAAATCCAATTTTTTGCATAAACTTAAACTACTTTACACATTAGTTTAAGAATATGTGATCTTTACTACGTAAGTATGCTGCTATATAAATCTAAATGACATAAATACGACATTCAACTGCCCAAACCATCCTTAACATCACTGCCTTAGAAAAACATTGGTTTATCTTAGGGAACTTCCTTGTTGAATTTTTGGGCCCATGTAAGTTAAGGATCCCTGTCCTTGGCTGCTGCTGCTGCTGCTGCTCTCGTATTCACTATACAATGCCTTTCTTCCTCCTTTCGTCTTTCACGTTCCCACTGCAATGTTGTATTCTGCTTCTCTAGTGCATCTTTGTAACTCTCTTATGCTTTGTACTTTTTGTATTTAATATGAAAGTCCCAGAGAGAAAAAATGACACAAATGATTAATTATACACCAGATATGACTAAGACATTAAACATCGATTAAAAATTTGAATGACATTGTGAAAGAGATCTGTTATTAGTTGACACATCAAATCACATTCTTAATTGACACTTACATTGACTGAAGAAATCTGTTAGGGAATTAGGAACTCCATTTATACTGTAGGTTGTTTTGTAGCTCCATGTTAGAAGAACGACATGATTCTTTAAGAGATCATCTGCTATCCTAGTGCCTGAAAATTTTTTAGAAATGTTTTTGAGTATGAAAAAAGTCTCCCTAATCTATCCCCTTTTGAACGTTTATGGGCTTTAAGATATTACCTATCTCATGGTATATTATCTTTCCAGCTTGACTGAAGATGAACCATATGAACACATATACTTGGAGAACAGAGAAAAAAATCCATCTCAACAACAACATGATAACATCAACAAAAACCAAAACTTATAGCAAGATCCAAAATTACTTAAAAAATTGTAAAGAGATGTCCAGGCTTACGGGATTACGTTTCATGTTCCTTTATTGCTCCTCAAATCTTCTGGATGGGAATCCTTCTAACACGACAAACCACGCCTAAATATAAGACGTACAATAAAGCTATGTACTTTTCAGATTTTAAGTTGGAACAGGACACCATAATAAATACGAACATATTATCCTATAAGATACAAAAATTAAATACAGTTCCTCTATAGTTAAAAGCAATGGGAGAAATGGATTTGACAATGACTTCCTATGAGGTTATAACGTGGCTTTGTATTAAAAATCAAACACGGTTAAAGCTCTATATATTTTTCTTAAGGGTGAAGTAGACACAAAATGAATGATCAAGTATCAAGCAGTGTAAAGTATTTTCCTACTCAAAATGAATTTTACTTGTTAGGACATAGTTTGAGATCCATGCATACAGTGCCAGTATCCAAAGAAATATAACTAAGCCATGAAAATATGATCAACAATACATACAGTTTAAACTTAATTTCATAACTCACCTGAAACTGATAACGTTCAAGCTTTTCTCCCTATATTCTTATAAACCTAGGGACATCTTCGATTTGTTTCCTGCAAAAAGGGTTATATACATTTAGGTGAAAAAATGTTTCGAAAATTGAATTGAAATGAAAAAAAAAAAGACGTGTCTAAATCTCTACAACTGCAATTATTTAGAATCCATGAATCAGACAAATAGAGGAAAACTGACACAAGAGAAGCTTTGGAGAGGTAGGAAAGATGAAGAACGGTTTTATCGTGAGGAAATCAAGATGGTTTTAGACGAGAAAAACTCGGAATTTTAGAGTGAATGATTTGTGTTAATTTTCGATTTGGGGTTTTAAATGGAAGGAGAAGAATAAGAGATCGTGGATAAATAGTGGGTAGTTATATATTTGGGAAATTTGCTTGTATGACGTTCAAACAAACAATAATTCACTCAGTGACCAATTGCCCTACATTTTTCTTGTTCCCCTTGAATTATATGTATTACTAGTATTCCACCCCTACTTCGTAGGGGGAAAGAAAATGATCTGATCAACTTATGGTGTGTTTTTGCTATTCAGATACCATTTAACCATAAATCACAAGAAGTGTTATAACATGTTATAATCATAACTTTCATTTATCTAAACAAAAATATTAATCTGAAGGAAACCAAACAAAATTACATGACAGTGTAGATAAACATCATGGCTTCGTAAACGAACTCTGATGCAGCAGAAATCTACCAATGAGGATACAATGTCTTACCCAGTTAAACTTCAGGGGACTATCAGCTCTCTATATTTACGTGTACACATTGTATCGTTCACTCATGTATCATGTCCGTAGCTAGGTACGATACCATAAGATGTAAGCCCCAATAACCCTAAAAATGAAATAGATGATTGACATGAGCCATATATTGGGGACCTGATTGCATCAAAATCAGATAAGTGAACATGATCAGTGGAAATAACAAAATCAAATCATTCGGGTAAAAACAGTAACCTTGTCCTTTGATCAAAGCTACAGTTAAGTTACTACCACTATATTTCAGAAGAGCCATGCCTTCAACGTCCCTGCAGAGTTCAATAGTTTAGTCTGTTAACATTTGATTGGACGACTATTCGCAGATCCAATATTTGTTACAGAGGTTTATATACACCCAAATTATTTCTTTCTCACATCAAACTAAAATAATTTGAAAGCTAAACTATTCAAAAATTTATGCTATTTTTTTTACTCTGCCTTTTAAAAAAGTTTCATATAAACGTATTACACAAACCACCATTAATACCTGCAAATTCTGGAAGCACTTCAAGAAAATCTTTCTCTCCAAATCTCTCCAAAATCACTGTACCAGTGTCAATTTCTTTCCAACGTAATTTTAAACTCAACCGCCGCAATCCATATCAATCTAAAAACTTGTTTATGCTGAAAGTATTAATCCTGGCTATGAATAATAAAAGTTTTCAAATTGGCGCAGAATAAAAAGGGTAGATATGAGGGAACTGAGATCAGAATTGAAATTTAGGAGTGATGAAAATATATGTTGTTGTGCTTACTTGATAATGGAGAAGATAGAGAGAAAAAACAGAGCATAAATTTGTAGAAAAAATAATATAAGAAAGCAAACAGTTAGAGATCGTGATCAGGAACGTGGATGAAATATTTTGTAACACAGTTGCTGAAATTTTGGGATCGAAATTTGAGATTGAATTAATTGTTTTGATGTTTCAAAAATATTTTCCATATGTCAAAATCTGATTGATCAAGTGACTTGTGCTTTATTATATAAGGGATTGCCGTATTACCCTTGAAAACAACTGGGAGAACCTGCCAAATAAAAAAATTAAAGTCAAACCACCTTTTGGGTAAAACGGGCATTGTGGCTCTTGGAAAATCACATCCCTTCTACACAGTAACTTTTAATCAGTATAAGGGGAGAAGTTGAATAGTTTCTCATCTGAGCTTTACCTCTTCTTTTCCTCTACTTCACTCCAATGAATTTCCATAAGCGGATTCGTTTTGAGCGAAGGAGCGTTTGTTGCTGTGAAGTAAGTACCCATCAAAATCACAAGAAGATTCGAGGAAGTGAAAGGGTGGTTAGCTTTCCATTCCATGTGAAGAATCCTATCAGAATTACTATACTATTTGCTTTCTATTCCATCTATACCTTAAATCATTACTTGCATTTCAAAATTTGAGTTTAGTTTATGAAAGACTGGGGTTGACACTAGATTAAAGTTTATCCATGTAAGGTTTAGTAATTACGACGTAGGATTTAGTGTATGGAAGATTGGAGCTGATATTAGATTAGGGTTTATATTTCCATGTAAGGTTTAGTATTTGGGTTTAGGGTTTATATTTTTGGGTTTAGGGTTTAGTGATTATGATTTAAGGTTTAATATTTGGAAGATAGGAACTAAGCTTGAGTTAATATTAATTTATTCCATACAATCTTATACATTCCATATATTAACCAATATGTACTATGCTATATAGTTTATTCCATTCTATTTGGGTTTTGGATTTATATTTTGATTAAGGTTTGGATTTATGTTTAGAGTGTAATGATTAGGTTTTAGGGTTTAGTATTTAGAGTTTGGAATGGGATTGGAATATGATTTATTATTTAGAAGTTGACAAGAGATTGGTGTTATATACTATGTATACGGTATGGAACAGCATATTCAGGAATTTCCAAGTCATGTAAAAAATCAAGTTATGTGATTTCTTTTGTGTTCATAAATTATGAACACGTGCCTTAAATCTTGATCCCCATACATATTAGAGTTTCGTGATCTTTTCTATTTTTTTGTACGTATGCACAATACACACATATTATAAGCCACATGAGTTGGTGGTAGCGTCATCCCATTTCATCTTCTTACCGGTGACTTGAAAGTGTAGAGGGTAAGACCAGATAAAATGAGTCCTAAATGATATTAATTGAATAACTTCAAAATCATTGCCACTGCCTTAATTATGCTTCAAAATATAGCTATATCGCTAATTCACCCTATATATTTTCTAGGCTTTATCTAGTTTTGATTGAACAATATATTTTTTTCTTGCAATATTTTGACTGCCAAAATAGAGGGAGATGAAAAGAAAGATTCAATGCATCTTAAGGCTGAAAGTCATTACTTTATAACAATAAGTTCCGCTATCCGTAGTAAATGTCGTTTTCTCGCGATCGTCGGGATTCATCATGATTTGGTTGTATCCTGAGAATGCGTCCATAAAGGACAAGAGTTCGTTTCCCACGGTTGCTTTGACCAGTCGGTCAATATGACGTAAGGGGAAACTGTCTTTCAGGCAAGCTTTGTTAAGGTCAGTGATTGCATACTCGCCATTCTTCTTTTTGACCACGACATGATTAGCTAACCAATCAGGATACCGGACTTCAGTTATGGACCCTACCTTCAGAAGTTTCTCGACTTCCTCGTTGACTGCGGTCGCTCGTTCGGGTCCTAACATTCGTCTTTTTTGCTTGATTGGTTTGAATGTCGGGTCGATATTCAATTCATGGCAGGTTATGTTAATGTCGATTCCTGGCATATATTCCGCGGCCCACGCGAAAGTATGTAGATTCTTTTTCAGACATGCTATAAGCTTTGTCTTCAAAGGCTCGTGGAGATTGGCTCCGATTTCGACGCATCGTTCTGAGAATGCTTCGTCGAGGCATACTGTTACTACAGGTTCGCAGGTTGGTTCGTGTTTTTCTTCTAGGGCTTCTGCCTTTCGAGACTGCCAGAAGAGTTCTGCTTAGGGATGTTAACATGGGTAATTATCCATGGGTTTACCCAAATCCATGGATAATGGGTTGGGTTTTTACCCGTCAATAAATAAATGAGTTCAATATGGGTTAAAGCCTTTAGAGTTTATATTAGTTTGCGTAAATCCAACAGGGTAACTAGGTACCCATAGATTTATTATATAGTATTTTTATTAAAGACAGTTTAGTCATATTATTTTCACCAAAACCGTAAAAGTGAGTTTTTTCGCCAAAATTGTAAAATCGATTTTTCTCGTCAAAACCGTAAAATCGATTTTCCAAACAAAATTTTAAAAGTGAGTTTTTACGCAAGAATTTTAAAATCGAGTTTTCTCGCCAAAACCGTAAAATCGATTTTTCCCATCAAAACCGTAAAATTGAGTTTTCCCGCCAAAACCGTAAAATCAAGTTTTTCCGCCAAAACCGTATAGTTTGGTTATGTGTACGGAAAAATATTAGCTAGCTACATCAAGTATCTACCATCACATGGCTAGCCATGCCAACTATAGAAATGCATGTTTAAATACACCAACTATATGTTCTGCATGGTCACATCCCCTAAGTTTATGATGTTATGTAACCAACATCATTAGCTAAATAAGAGTAACCGGTGATGTACACATGAATGTCGATGATTAACTCTGTTAACTTTTCCGTTAAGACAAATTTTAAATAGGACTAGTACATAAAATTTGAGATCCGGATCCGACTCAGATCCACTTTGGGGTGCCGAGATCCGGATCTGGATAGTAAAATATAGGATTCGCCGAATCCGGATCTGGATATCTTGATTTTTAGGTTCAGATATATGGATCTGATTCTGTTAAGTATATTAAATTTAAAATTTTATTAATAATTATAGGTGATTTATTAATATTTATACGTAAACTTAGTCTTATAATATTATATTATATTTTGATAATATTATATGCATAAATACATTCATAAAATTTTAAAATTTTTAATTTATGTTTTTTTTAGATTTTTTTGTATTTAAAAAAATATTTTTCTTTTTGTAATTAATTTTACAGACCCTACAAATCCAGATAATGGCGGGTATCATGAAATCTAGACGGATATCCAAAATCTGAAAAAAAAATATCTTATTTTTTTTATTCATTACAATTTCGACCAAGTTGTTTTTCTTTTATTTTGTCTTGGCCTGGTCAAAATTAAAATAAATAAATAAAATTAAGATAAATTATTTTAGGTTAATATTAGGTCTGGAACAGATCTGGATATTTTGGGGTACCTGGATCTGAATCCGTCGGATCCGTGATTTTAGTATTTGGATTCAAATTCGTGTAATCCGGATATCCTTCTAGATATCATTATACCCGCAAGTATCTAGATCCGGATCCAAGTCCGTAAAAATAATTACAAAGTTTTTTAAAAAAAGACAAAAAAAATTCTAAAAATAACATACATTAAATAATTTTTAAAATTTCATGAATATATTTATGCATATAATATTATAAAAATATAATATTATAAGACTAGGTTTATGTATAAATATTAATAAACCATCTATAATTATTAATAAAATTATAAATTTATATATTTAACAGAATCAGATCTGGATATCTGAACCTAAAAATCTAAATATCTGGATCCGGGCACTCAAGAGTGGATATGAGTTGAATCTTGGATCAGATCCGGATCTCAGATACTATGAACAAGCCCTATTTAAAATATATCTCGACAGGAAAGTTAACATAGTTTAATCTCTGACATCCATATATACATCACCGGTTACTCTTATTTAGCTAATGATGTTGGCTACATAACATCATAAACTTGGGGAATGTGGTCATGCATAACATATAGTTGGTGTAGTTAAACATGCATTTCTATAATTGGCATGGCTAGCCATGTGATAGCTGATATTTGGTGTAGCTAGATATCATTTTTCCAAAAAGATATTCATATTTTCATAATTTTTTAGAACAAATAAAATAGTACATGGATATCTATGGGTAGACCTGTACCCTAAGGGGTTATTTTATGGGTTTGAATTTCAACCTTAATGTTTCTGGGTTATCGTGGGTAGGGTACAAACTGGGCTGGGTTATTTGTGGGTTGGACTGGGCTAGGTTATTTTGCCCATTTTAACATCCCTACTTCTGCTGCATCCCGAGCGTCTTCGTCTGAGACAATTTTTCTTGTTTTCCTATGAGCTGCTTCTGAATCGGGCTTCCTTCCCTTGAGTTCCGCAGCAAAACATAATCGTGATATTCTCAGATTTCCCCAAATCGTTTCGATCCCGCAGGGAGTTGGAAATTTTAGGCACATATGATACGTTGAGGGAATTGCTCTCATGGAACTCAGACACGGAGTTCCCATGATGGCGTTATATGATGTCGGGCTCCACTACTAAGAATTCCGTAAGTCTCATTGCCGTCCCAGCTTTGACAGCGAAACTGATCGATCCTAAGGCGACTGTAGGTTCTCCCGAAAGTCCCACAAGTGGACATGGATCCTTCGTAACCAGAGATGGATCGACTTTCATCTTTGTGAGGGCTTCTTTGAAGATGATGTTAACCGAGCTTCCGGTGTCGATCAGTACACTTGCGACATCGATGTCGTGGATTGTTAGTTCCATAACAAGGAGATCGTCGCGGGACTTGGTCTGTGCGACGGTCGCTCCCCCCTTGAACAAGATATCATCTGGACAGGTCGAGATTTTCATCCTGTTTCTGATTGTTGAGCGGTTTTTGTGAGTAAGATTGATATGTGTCCCCCTCCTTCTATCGCCAAATTGTGGGAACCAAAATTCGCACCGTCAATAAATCGTATAAATTAGGAAACTAGGAAAACCTAATTTCCTAGAGATCTCGGATATCTGAGAAACCACTCGCCAAGCAATCAGAATACGAGAATTAAGACGAGAAAAATAAGAAATCGTAAAAAGAGCAAAAAAAGGTTTATTCTGAATCTGCGTATGAGCATTACAACAAGGTAAGAGCGCTTCGGCTACGGGAACTGTCGGCGAGATTCCTAGTCTAATACCCGAAGGTGGCTAAACCTAATTGAGTCGCAGCTCGAAATAACAAGAAAACGGAAAATTTCCTAAAAACGCTCGAAGTGCTAAGTTTGCTCTACAAAAGTCCCCATATGCCTCTCGCCCTTGAGCTCCTTATATACTCCCTTCTAGGTCGGTTTATGCCTCCTTCCTTTGCCCTTAAGACGTCATTGTCTGAAAAATAAAGATATTCCATTTTTTCCGATCTTCATGATTATCTGCGTAAACTTTCTATTTATTTGCGGAAACTTTCTATTTATCCGCGGAAACTGATGTTTATCTCCAAGCATAAACCGTTGCAAGGTTTATGAGATTTTAAGAAATCGTAAGTGGGCCTCGAATCAAATGTAGGACCCTTTGGGTCGTCTTTTGGTTCGAGACGTTTATTAGGATTTCGCCGATAAAGTTAATTTTCTGCGGATTTATCTTAAACCAAGATGACAATTCCATTTGATCAAGAAATCAAGAAATGATTAGCTGTTGCGAAGAATTGTTACAAGGATAGTCGAGAATGCATAGTTTTACGTCGTATTGTCGTTTCGGGAGACTTTGGATGTTTGCGGAAAAATGGTGTATGCTCGTATACTCGGTCGCTTTAGCGAGCGAGCTTTGTACGGAGCTTGGTCGACGTTGCGACCGATCTTTTTTATGAGTTTCTTTACGATGATCAAGCCGAGTCTTTCGTTGATCGAGCGTGTTTTTAACGAAGTTTATAATTTAGTCGTAGAATTTTTTATAAGGATACGATCTTTTTCTGGTAAAGAATTACGATGTAAATTTTTTATCGAACGTTTTAATACTAGCTTCGTCGTGACGGTTTTTGACCCCAACAACAATGATGTTTCAAGGATTTCTTTGGTCAATGGTGGGAACAAAGAACTTTGGCAAATTCTTTTGGCACAGCTATGGAACAAAAAAATCCAATTATTGTGATGATTAAACATTATATGTCCCCAGTATCGATTACTCTTAGAGAGCAAATTGTTCCATCTGTCATATTTAAAAGTTTTTGTGCAACTTTCTGTCTTTTTAACATGTTCGATCTTTAACTTATTTGGTGGGCAACATTTTTTTTGGGCCAGGAAATTTATGCTAACATGTATAGATTTAATTTTAGCAAGAAGACAAACCCATATAGTTTACTAATTATCACAGGCTCAGTAAAAAACGAGGCATCTCTTGCTGAGCCCCTATATCTCAAATGACAAATTTCTTATGGTCCCCTAAAGTCTTCTATACCCTTTTTTCATTAACTCATTGCGAAATGACGAAAATGCCCCTGCCGTGTTCTAAAAAAAGAAATTGAATATAAGTGTGCTGGTTTGGTTGAAGGGAGATAGTGGTTTGGTTTTCGGTGTCGGTTAACGGTTTAACAGTTTTCGGTATCCCCAATTGAATTTGAATTGAGATTTATTCAAATAATAAAAATTAAAAATAAAAAGAAATTAAAAGCATTTCCTCCTCCCCGCAGCTCGAGCTCGAGCTGAAGCTCAGTTCACTCTCTCTCCTCTTTGTGTTTCTCTTCCTCCCAACTGCTCAGTTGTCGACGGTCGATAGGTAATCAGGCGACACTGGGACCTCAACGTTTCCACGGTCTAGCATTCGTTGAGAGGGGTCGTAATGCAGATTAGTTTTTCTCTTCCCCGCGAGCTGCAAGATTTAGACTTTGTAATTGGATGTGCCATTGGCTCCATTGATTCTGGGATGTATATAAAATTGAATGTATGGGGTTGAATTGTCGTAGCGTCGCACGGAGATCTTGTTTAAGCATTTCTGTTTATAAATAGGTATACAGGTAAAACTGATGTAAACGGAAAACTAGTGGGTAAAACTTGGTAAAACAGACAAGTCGGTAGCACTAAGAACAACTGGTATAACTAGAACTTAATTAATTTGTTTTTGCAGGAAAGAATGATGAACTATGTGAGCGTCTATTTCAAGTTCAAAGGAGAGATATCTTGTATAACTTTGAAGACAACAGTGGAGGATTTAAGTTTGGCAATGGTAGAAGAGAAGTTGTATAAAAAACTTGCGTTGGATGAGAGTAAGGTAAAACTGGCATTGAGGTGCATGTCGATGGTGTGTGGATCTGAAGAACAACAAATTATTCATGATGATGATGATCTGTTTGGCTTCATAACAACTGTTGATAAAGACAACCGTAGATTTCTTTTGTTAGTGGAGGAGGCGAGTAGATCTGATCACTTAGAGAAGGTGTCGAGAGTGGGCATAAGTTCGTTTCGTATGAACTACGAAGTGTTGCAGGGAAATGATGATGATAGTCATGAAGTTGGACCTAAGGCCATAACTTTGTATGTAGGAAACCGGGAAGCTTATCAACAGAAGCAGCTGATAGTTGGAGAGAATGATTTTATGGATACGAACACCGCAGCTGAGATGGACACCGCAGCTGAGACAGAGACCGCTGCTGAGACAGACCGCTGCTGAGACAGAGACCGCAGCTCAGACAGAGACCGCAGCTGAGACGGATAGGGGTGCAGATATGGATGTTGAGCAGCCAACTATAAAAAAATGTAGTCAGGTTATTGAGGCTTGGGAAGACGGTTTGGGTCTGAGTAATTATCAGGAATTTCCATGTAAGAAACCAATTTAAGAGGTGGTGGATAGAGCTGCATTTGGTGAATGCTTTCGTTTTGTGATAAAAAGTCTGACCGTAGATGATTGGTATTAAAATGTTGTGAAGCAAGCTGTTCGTGGGGTTTACGAGCTGCAAGGATTCCACAGACTGAAATATTTTCCATTAGGAGGTACAAGGGTGTGCATACGTGCTCTCGATCTAATCAAAGCAAAAGCTGCAACATCAAGAGGAAAGGCTCAGCAGAATTAGTTGCAACTTTTTTGAATGAGTTATATCCTGGAAAGCTGAGTACTCCTCCTCCGAAAGATATCATGGATTTGTTGAAGTTAAAACTTGGTGTTACAATATCCTACTCGACAGCCTTAAGAGGGAAAAATCTAGCTATTTCAGTGTTGCGTGGTGGTTCAGAAGAGAGATACAAGATGCTATATAGCTACTTGTACATGTTAAAGCAGGTCAATCCAGGGACAAAAACATGGTTGAAGTTGGATGAGGTAAATAAGTTCAAGTACCTATTCATAGCTTTGGGTGCTTGTATTGAAGGTTTTGCAGTAATGAGGAAGGTGATAGTTGTGGATGCCACGTTTTTGAAGAATGGATATGGTGGTGTACTAGTATTTGCTAAAGCTCAAGATCCTAATTGTCACCGTTATCCCCTTGCGATTGGTATACTTGAGGGTGAGAATAATGCTAGTTGGACATGGTTTTTCGAGATGCTCAAAACTGCTATACCAGACTCTTCTAAATTAGTTTTTATGAGCGATAGGAACCAGAGCCTCATCGGTGCTGTAGCTAGTGTGTTTCCACAATCTCACCATGGCCATTGTATATGGCATTTGTCTCAGAATGTGAGAGGGCATGCTTGTAACACAACGAAAGCCGTAGTCGGATGGAGATTTATGGAGTTGTCTAGGTGTTACACGATGGCTGAGTTCGAGTCTGCTTACGCATCTTTTAAGGTGAGATATCCTCCAGCATACAAGTATTTGGAGGAGCATACTGACAAAAGAACATGGGCTCGGGTTTATTTCCATGCTGTCAGATACAACTTGGACACTAGCAATAGTGTGGAGTCAATGAACAGTGTGTTTAAGGACGCAAGGAGGTATGCATTAATACCATTCTTGGATACAATAATCAAAAAGTTTTCTGACTGGTTTAATGAACACCGGAAGGACTCTGTGGCTGGGTCGATTGATACTAAACTGGTTCCTCTTGTCGAGAATCACTTGCATAACCTATGGGGCAAAGCTGAGAAAACACCAGTGCGTGAGCTGAATAGTTATAAGCTTGAGTACGAGGTAACAGACACTGATGATGAGAAGAACTATGTTGTGAACTTGATAGCAAAGAGTTGTACCTGCAAGGTGTATGATTATGAAAAATATCCTTGTCTGCATGGATTTGCTGCTTACTTGTATTTCCTTGAGGTTGATTCTGCTCCAAGTCGTCGACGTGATGTCAGGATAGAGTATCATGAGTTGTGCTCGAAATATTACTGGACTGAACTATGGGCATTGGCTTATTACAAGACCATTTATTCTGTGCCAGACAGGTCTGATTGGAATGCACCAGATCACATCAAAGAGCTTGAGATCATACCTCCAGATCGGCTCAAGAGGAAAGGAAGGAAAAAGGATAAGAGGAATCCATCAGCTGGAGAAAGGAGGCGTAAAAGGACAGCAAACGTAAGGAGAGCAAGGTCTAATTTCGGATTTAATTTCCTGTTCTTTGGAATTCGTACTAATAATCCAAGTGAGGAAAACTAGATCTTTGGAATGTTGCATTTGTTGTGTTACTATTTCGTGTGTTGCTTTTGGTGTGTTTCTTTTCGTATGTTGCTTTTGGTATGTTGCTTTGCTATGTTTCCTTTTGTTATTTGTAATCGGATTTGGATAACTAAGTATAACTAAGTATAACTTTATATTTTGCGACTATGTATTGGAAATACACGGAAAACTAGTATAACAAGGTGTAACTATTGCTGAATTTGGATTAGTGAAAATTTGATTAACAAAATTTGGATGTCATAATCCAACACACATACACATGATCACCTTCTGATATGTATACACACGTAATCCAACACACATGCACATTCAACAAAATTTTGGATGTCATAATCCAAATTTTTTCACATTCTCTTATGTATTGTATTGACTTTACATGGACACTTTCTTAATAAGAGCAACTTACAAAGGAGTAATCTATATTTCTCGTTATTTCAACAATATTGTTGCACTCAGCATTTATGCTTACATGATATTGACGAAAACTAACAAGTAAAACTTTCTTAACAAATTTAAATTATACGTAAAACTATAAAATCGAGAAATCACGAAAAATAGAACTATGAAAAAATTTGGTAACACCTGAAACTTCGGTATTACTATGACAAAATATTTTGGGGGGGGGGAAAGAAAAATAATTTTGGCGCCTAACTGAAAATACCCAAAATTTTTAATTATTTCAGCCAAAAAGTAGATTCCCTCTGCATTCTTTTCTGCTCTTTTCTACTCTTCGTCTCGTGACTTTCTCTGTCTAGTCACTTCCCAAAGCACTCTCTCTCTCTAACCTATTCTCTTCCTCTCTCTCGCTTCTCTCTTATCTCTTCTCTCTTCTCGTCTATATCTTATCCACTCCTCCACCTCCCACTTCTCACATCCATCATCTTTCTATATTCTACATCCACGATTCAACTTTCTCCCCTTTACTCACCATGACTCATCTGTATGAAGAGATGAAGGAGATGAAAAGGCTGAAGAAACACTACGACATGCTAGGGTACATTTGCGATGCCCAAAATGGGATTCCAACCCGTTGTCCATGTAGTGGTGAAATCATGCAAGATGTTTCTCCAAATCCGAAGTATCCATCAGATTTCGATACCTTGCCTGGGAGCAGGTACTTCACCTGCAAGAAATATGTGGTAATTGTCGATTATCTTTGTCTTAATAATACTTAGTTTAACTGTGTTATACTAGGTGATACTGCGTAATAGAAACTGTGTAATACTGAATCAAATAAAATTATACTTGGTGAAACTAACTATATAAGACTCAGGCAAACGAAGTTATACTTAGTTATATTTAGTTCTACTCGTTATAATACTAAGTGAAAGTATGTGTGCAGGACGATGGGATGCATTTTCGTCATCCATGGGTTTTCGTTGTTGAGGAAGAAGTTAAGCACTTAAGGAGGGAGGTGGATGATATGGCTAAAGAGATTGCAGAGCTCAAGTGGCTTATTAAAGGAGGCAACTCCTCTGATGCCTCTACCCGTCCATGAGAGTCTGTGTTCAATAAGCATGTGGAGCGGTGTCTTCTGTGTTTAAAAACTATCTTTTTTATCTCCATTCGGCTATTAAATGTCTTGGCTTGCTTGTTAAGACTTGTATGTTATGTGTTCTGAACTTATGTCTCTATCTTATTATCTTCACTCATGTTATTCGGCTAGTTACAAGTCTTTGTTTGTTAAGACTTGTTTATGTTTTTATGTGTGTCTTCATCACTATGTTTTGTTAAAAACCTTAGCTGTTAAGAACTTGTGTTTCAATTATTTCTCTTCTAGTCTCTAGTTGTGTTCACCTACTTGACTACTTTTGACCAAATTCAGAAAATAACATCACAAACCTAGTTTGAAAATATCCGATAAATATTAGTTGCAAACATAAATAAACAACCGAATACAAAGAGATTGTCTACCAGATAAAACAAAAAAAAAACAACACATAGAGTTCTTCACTTTTTTCTTTGTTTCTGTTTCTCTACGTCTTTCTGTTTCTCTCGTTTCTCTACGTCCTTCACAAACTCCTCAACCGAGACCAATCTCTCATCCAAGTCGTCAACCTTTTTGTAAACTTTCTTGAGCAGTTTCATCATTATTTTCAACATCTTAATAACATCTTCTGGTTGACTCGTTTGCCCAACTATCTGTGCTCTAGCCGCTGCAGTAACTTCTATCTCTTCTACCTATTTTTTTCGCGCGGCAACATCTTCATCGTACATGTCTTTAAAAAAGACAGTTAAACCTTCATCCAAACGCTTATCCCAACTGTCCATAGCTATATCACACTCATCAAAATCATCTTCATCTTCCATAATGTCATCAAAAAGAGTACTTTCTTGTGGACTTTTGATGGTAATGATACTTTCAATATCCTGTCAATAAAATAAATGTACAAACTTAGTTCTACCTTTATTCCACCCTAGTCCTACCATAGGCCTACCTTAGTTCTTCCCTAGTCCTACCTTAGTTCTAGCCATAGTCATACCTCTGTTACACGTATCTTAACACCAAATAACTCAAATATGTAAGAACTTACGGTTTCCTCATCCAGTTCCTTATTTATCTCAGAAAGTGATACTCCTGTCATTTCATTTGGTTTGTATGATGTCTTGCACATTCTCGGACAATAGTTATCAAATCCGGGAACATGATCTATGAACTTCCTTCCTAGCTTAGGAATTGTCTCGAATGCAAGAAGCTGTAAAACATCACAACACCACATTATGTAATGCCATCATAATTGTTATCATGTCATTAAAGGGATTTCACATACCTCTAGCGGGACACAGAAACCTGGAAGAGGCCACAACGTATTCTCTTTCACCACCCCTCCAAAATGTTTCATTGTGAGAGAGATCTCCTTCAACATGTAATCATAGGAGTATCTCCCCCCTGAAAAAGTCTGGCAGAAGTCAAGATCATCCACGGCTCTCTGGAACAAATTCAAGACATCATTTTCCCCGTTGCCAACCTTTGTTTGCGCGTAAATAACACTAGCTAAGAAGAATAACACTGCCATCTTCAGTCTGTCTCTATGGGGTCCCATTTTCACCAGCTTTCACATCCTCCAACCTTCTAAATTCTCCTTTCTTGAAATGTCGATCCATAAACTTTTTTTCCACCAAACTCCTTGTAACCGAGAGGATAGTTGCGTCAGTTTAACTCTGCTATCAAAGCGTGTTCCCTCAGCCCATAACGGATGGGAATGCCATTGACAACGAACCACGGTTCTCTCTTCTTATTGCTCTCAGAAATCCGCAACAACAACATCCACTTTCCCTGAATCTTGTGGTTCTTCCCCATTTTCATGTGGAAAATGTGTTTGAACTGAGAATGATCCGCAAACCAGCTCCACTCCGCGTTAGACAGTTTCGGTTTCAGATCCGTAAGTGTCTTAATTGCGTCTACTATCAAACACCTTGTCCCTAGCTTTATCTGTTTCTTGTACTCAAATGGCTTAAAGAACATTTTCGTTGTTTTGATAGCCTCGGTTTCCTCAGTTCCATCAGATTCCTGCAAGTTACAGTAAATCTTAATCAAGTTATAGCACTACTACTTCAAAGTTCCAAATGTGTTCTTTTCAAGTATCATTTACTTGTCCAATGTTTTACTAGTATTAACAAAAGTGTTATTGACTATTCCATAGTTCTACCTAATTGTTAATAGATCATAAATCATCAAATTATATTAGTTCATCCAAATGTGATACATTTTCTTCTGGCCTTCCGTCCTCAACGTTCTCAATCTCTTCTCTTACTTCTTCCACACAAACATCACCATTACCTTCACCAGTGGAGTTATCAGCACCATCACCTTCACCGGTAGAGTTACCTGCTACTTTCTCTCCTTCTCCTTCTTCTGATTCTTCTCCTTCGTCGTCTTCATCAGAAGCATCTGAATTTCCTCCTCTTTGGTCATTTTCATCGGAGGGAGCTGAATTTTCTATTGGTTCGTCGTTTTCATTGGAGGCAGCAGAATTTTCTTCTCTTTCGTCGCTTTCATCGGAGGCAGCTGAATTTTCTTCTCCGTCCTCCGCTTCGTTGTCTTCATCAGAGGGAGTAGACTTCTCTTCTCCATCATCAGCTTCATCGTCTTCCAATTCTCTACTCTAATTCACCAGAGCGACGGGACGAGGCTCAATTGTTTCTGTCGTCGGAGCCTCCACTGTCGTAGATGAAGCCGACATAACAAACTTTACTTTCTTCCCGATCTTTGTTTCGTTCTTCTCTGGTTCCGGTGGATTTTCCTTCTTCCTCTTACCCCTTCGAGTTTCCACCATTCTGATTTTCTAGGAGTGTTTCGTCGTCGCTAGATGAGTTGAGAGGAGGAACTGAGAAAATTTTGAGATAAATCGAGCTGAGTTTGAACTGAGAGCTGTTTGACTGATTTTCGATTTGGGAACTAGGTTTTGTTTAAGTCAAACCGAGCTGGTCTGATTTGAGAAAATGGTTAGAGTGGTTTGAGTGGTTGGAATGGTTTAATAATTTCGGTTTATATGGTTTCCAATCAGAAGCGGGTCGAATCGAAACGGGTGGATAAAACCCAGGTACAATACGTAATATCTACAACTTCAGCAGGGTTTTCTGTCTTTGTCTAATTAAACGTATTAAAAATAGTTTATTTTTCATTTTGTTTTATATGTGGTCTTTGGGAGATTGCCTTTCGACTCTTGGGAGCTCTGGAGGAGTTGCCTCGTAAAAAACACTACGGAACAAACAATGAATAAAAGCACTAGGTGGTAGACATAAACTGCCATCAAACCCAATACGACCAGGCAAAGCGCACACTTCCTACATTCAAAACACAATAACATCCGCCCACTCAACACTTTCGCCAACAATAAGATGAATCCAAAATTGCTACTGGAAAAACTGGTCAGAGTTGCTCCTTCTAGAGTTATCACCAACAAAACCCTTAACAAAACAGACAACTAAGTAAGACCATGATCAATCCGGGGTTTTCGGGATGGTGTTTTTAGCGAAAGTTAAGAAATTGTTTTTTAACGTTTAACTAAAAATGATAAGAACCGGTTTTTAGAATCTTTATTTAAGAATCATTTTTAATGTTCTTTTTAAAAAAAATCGATTCTTAGTTTTTTTAGTTAAAAATTAAAAAACGGTTTCTTAACTTCCGTTACAAATCGCACCTTAGGAATTTCGGGTTGATCATGCTCTGAAAGACAAACATATAAAAACCTCTGACAAGTTTGAGAAGTCATTACAAACACTGACTTATCATAAGTTTTTTGTTTTGATAAAATATTTTCTATTAAAAGCAAGAAAAACCAAACTGTTTATAGAAGCTAATTGGAAGCAAGCCACCGCACAAACCAAGTCATAGTTGTTACTGCAACAAGAACTTGGGTCGAAGAGGACCACCTAAGTTAAATCTGCTTGGACTGCGCAAACCCAGACCGGAAACTGCATGTTGACTAAGCCAAGCAAGGTTAGCGCCATCTTTGACACGATGTTCAAAATGCCCGCATTAGCCCTCCCTCCAAACCAGCTGAATCTCGATCACATCTATGACAATTCTAAAGACCGAATCACAAACTACAAAACAATCTATATTTATAATATATAATTATATCACGTTTTACTGAACTGTTATTCTAAATGATTTTTTAAACACAATATTGTATAATAGCACTAAATAAACGATATGATAGATTTTATGTAAGCGGAACCTAAAATTAGATTTTCTTCTTATACTTGACTCGACTGAAAATTAGAGAAGTGCTGAGAAAATAACATTTTCCCTCTGTAACTATAACATATCTATATTATTAAAAGAGAAGTACACTTATAAATTGCCCCTTTATTTTGCAAGTTATTTACATTCCAATGCCACTGAAGTTATAAATGATCTTACTTCAATTAATGTTGTTTTTCTCAGTCGATTAATGATTTTCCTTATTATGATTTTTACAAAAAAAACGACAACAATTAAATAAGGAAACCGATGCCAAAAAAAATTATATAAGGAAATCAAAATCGACGTGCTATCATTGAACATTATTATGACATAATTTAACTTAAATCTACAGCTTTCTTAAAATAAAATCCGTAAAATAAATATTATTCACCTATAGCTGATGAACCTATGTATAAAACAATAAGATAATTTATTTTAGTTTTTTGGGGTTAAATCATGACCAACTGGACAAATTAAAAAACCCATGCAGTGGAAGTTTACTTTGTTTTTGCTTGACGAAAAATTAGAAAAGAAGATATTAGAAAAGAATAAGAAAAAATATATATTGAAATCACTATATATATATCCATGCACATAGGTTATTTCTAACCTTTCTAAACACATAAATAAATACATTATTTCTATAGGCCTAATATGTTTCCAAGTTCATCCATACATAATTCAAACGTATTTATTTTAAAGTTATTATTTACACAATTCTATTTTCTAGATTTTTAAACAAATAAAATAAATAAATATATATATATATATTTCGGTTATAATCTATTATTGTTGATTTGACGCTTTCATTATATAAAACCAAATATTTTTCACACATTCGATTCTTATTACAAACATAAAAAAAAATATTCAAAGTATTACATGTAACTATTACAAAATAGATCATTTGGTATAAATCAAAAAATTAAAAAATAAGATAAGCACCCGCCCGGTCGGGCGGGTCATGGTCTAGTTCTTTGTTTAAAAAGATAAAAATTAGTCCTAACCAAAAAAAAAGCAGAAAATCCACTCAAACACTAGGATCTCTCTTCTCTGATCGACACAATCCTCTCTTTTTTTTGGCATAATCCTCTCTTAATAACCACCACAACCATCACCATCGTCCTCTCCCATCCACCAGCCATCTCCACCTTGTCTCTGTCTACCTCGTCTCTTCCTCGTCACAACCGCTCCTCTCCTCCTTGTCTCCTTATGTGACTGTGATAGGCCCACTGGAATCAATATAGACGTTTCTTCTTTATTTGATATGCTTACTGTCTTTTTGATACCTTTGGCTTTTCACATTTTGTATGGTTTGCTTAGTGGATTTGTATTAGGTATATGCATTTGAATGTATCGATGAAGTTGTCTCAGCTTTTTATTATGGACTTGAGTAGATCTGTGTGTGTGTGTGTGTCTCTCTCTCTGAACATGTTCTGGTTTCTGTCCTAGACCTTTTGTTTTTAGTTCCCAACAAGATGAAAGTTTTGAACTTTTTTAAACATTCTTGAGAATGTTATTTTTTTAGTAATGTGTTTAGGCTTAGTTTCAGTTTAGGCTATGAGAACCGACTTTTTTAAACTTTTTTAAATAATATATTTTCAGTTTTAGTCTTTGTTCTTATCAGACTTAGTTTGGTGATGGTTTAGGCTATGAGACTTTGTTTGGTTGATCACATGAGTTGCTTCGAATGGTTTCAGGAGACTGCTAAAGGTATCAGCTTTCTTCTTTGTTTGATATGCTTATTGTCTTTCGATACTTTGGTTGTTCATTTTGTGTTTGGTTCACTTAAATCTTGCCTTCCTTTGAGCATGTGTGTTGCTTCCTCAGATTCTTATGTGTTGTGTTATTTGTTTCTGAGATTTCATATACAATCAAATTCTGGATCAGGTGTGTACTATTCTTTTGCTTCCTGATTTTATTCTTCAATCTTGCTGTGTGAGACAGTTAAATCAAGAGTGATGGAAGATCCTTTTTACAAATGCACAATTATTTCTCTGTTTATCTCTAGTGTCTTACTAACCTATATACGCTAACTTCTGGTCACCTTTACACAGACAAACATGTTCATCTAAGTGATATTGTGTTGTTTGTTAGGAAGATGCATGGAGTCCATGTCTCATGTGGAAAAACGAGATGAAGAATCTATGGCACGTCTGGAGAAGACCTACTGTAAGTTTCTTTCCCTGTTTCCTTGTGTCGGTTCTAAGTTTGAGAAATTTATTGCCTTCTTTGGTTATTATGAATCAGTTGCATTGTGATCCTACTGCTAATGGTCCTAGCTTGAAAACACTGATGAAATTTGTGCCGTTCAAGATATCATTCTTATCAACGACAATGGCGACGATAAGCTGATGGGGGCGTCAGCTTGTGATATTCTTTATGAGGTTAGACTCTCTACATTTGATAAATAACTTGTGATATGCATGATCGTTCAGTCTGATAGCACTTGTTATTGCTTAGTTTGATAGGTAGTGAACAGGTTTTGCTTAGTCTGATAAAACTTGAATTCGAAATATAATTACATGATATTCTGTAAAGGTCTTGTTGGGTACATGTGTGTTTAGCAACAACAGCTATCTTGTGGATTGTCTTAATAGTTTCATTAACACTTAGGGTTGTTTAGTGATCTGATATCTTTTTTTTTGGCAGAGATACATTAGCTAACAATCTAAGCGGCACATTGTCTCCTTCAATGGAGAGTTTATATGGAGAAGATGAAGAAAATAAGATTTTTTTTGGTTTAGTTTTGTAAACTGAAATATATTTGTAAATCAAATTTAGTTTATAAATAAAATTTATTTTCGTTTAACTTTAAATTATTTTATTTTTAATTATAATTTTCACCTAGTATTTTGCAAAGTTATAAATGAAATTATGATATCAATATACAATTGCTATTATAGAATGATATATTATAGCAGGAAAGTATGATTCATAATCATTTTTTATAGCAAAAAAGTTGTGCCGTAATTAAGTTAATAACATCACCTAAGAATTTTGCTATCGTATACGCATATTTCATAGCATCACATAAAAATGCTTAATACATCGACAAAACGTATTACTCCTTAAAAATACTTTTGAACAAGAAGAAATATAGGTTACCTAATATACAGTTATACACTTAGATTTGGAAAAAAAAAAACCGAAAAATATAATAAACAATTCAAATTTGAAAATATAAAAAAAAAGTATAAAAAAAAAAATATTTTCAACGAAATCTTTAGATATTTTCAAATTTTTTTTTTTTTTTTTTAGCAAAAAAAAATTTGAAAATATCTAAAGATTTCGTTGAAAATATTTTTTTTTGTATACTTTTTTTCCTTCAAGAGATATCATTTCTGAAAATAAGAGGTTTGTTTTACAAGGTAGAATTTTTTATAATAAAGGCAACATTTAACTCATGTGAAGCTGAAATGCAAAATAAGAAAGATGCTTTGCTCTATCCTTGGACCCTATCAAACCAGTAGGAGAGAAATGTCGCTGGTGGTGAATGATGCAGAACTCCTTGTGCTGGTGAATTCCTCGCTCTTTGATCCAAATCAAGGGAGTAAATCTTTGCTCTAAGGAGAAGATAAATTTCCTTGACAACCGTGTGGACAGGCTTGTGAATCTGATTGTGAAGCCTTGAATTTCGTTCCCTCCAGATAAAGTAAACAGCAGCTTGAATGACCAGTTTGAATACAATCATTAACTTCTTGTCCAATCGTTGTTGAAGAAACCATGAAATAATTAACCGTCGAAATCTGCATGGGAACAACTAGACCGCTTCTTGAGAACAATGTCCTCAGCAATTACTGGGAAAAGTCGCATTGGAAGAACAAATGATCAATCGATTCATCGTTGTGACCACAAAGTAAGCAAACAGCTGGAACATCAAGGCCCCAGCCTCTCATCCTGTCTCTTGTAACACATCTCTCCTTCATAACCAGCTAGAGGATGAAACCATGTTTGGGAATTTGCTTACTAAACCAAACCGCCTTGTGCCATGACACCAAAGGAGGTTCTGGAAATAGCGTAGACCAGAGTCTCGATGAAGAGAAGCGATCAGGAGGATCATTGACAGCATTCCTCCACAAGTAATAGCCATCTTCCAAAGAACTCAGAGCATGTGGAATATCTTGTAAAACAGCACGCAAGGAAACCAAAACAGGATGCCTGCTCCTACGAGAAACAGACCAGCCGTCTTCCCTTACAACCGACGCTACCGATGCTTCCAGAGGAATTCCCGAAACCTGAGGGCCCAGAGGCCCAGTGTGAAGAAGAAGAGGACCAGCAGGAGTCCAATTGTCATGCCAAAAGGACGCTGTAGTTCCAGAGTTGATATGACAAGAAATGAAAGACCTTGCTATCCGACGCAGAGTCATCAAATGACGCCAAATCCAACTTCCCACATTTGAAAAATCAGATATCCAAAACTGGTTGTCACCAAGATAATGTCTTTTAATCCAAGCGACCCAAAGAGAATCAGAGCCTGCAAATATTTTCCAGAGCAACTTGATACCATAAATGACATTTTTTGCAATCGGCGAAGACCTAATCCCCTGGAGGCTTTTGGATGACAAATCTGTTCCCAAGATACCTTAGCACCTCGAGCATAAGCTGCTGATCCTGTCCAGAGGAAAGCATTCAACATCTTTCCAAGAATGTCGAAACAGCCTTTAGGGAGAGGGTAGATTGAGGCCCAAAAAGTAATAATACTGTAGAGGACCGACTAAATCAATTGAAGTCTGCCAGCGAAGGATAGTTGTCTTGCTGTCCAAGAAGTCACTCTTGAGCGAATCTTATCAATTAGAGGCTGGTATTCTCCCCTGTGGAGCTGTCTAGAGAGAAGAGGAAGTCCCAAGTATTTAACCAGGAGAGAAGCTTGCGAGATACCTATCGAAGAGGCCAACTCTGCAGATTCCACACGGTTGTTACCATCAAGAAAAAGACAGGTCTTTCGAAGATTTAGAGCCAGTCCAGAGCTCCTTTGGAAGTTTCTTAACACTGAAATAATCCCTCTCAACGAATCAGCAGATCGATCAAAGAAAATCAAAAGATCGTCGGCAAAGCTGAGATGAGTTACAAGAGGGTCATCACAGGTCGGATGCGTGCCGAAAGTCCCATCAGAAGCAGCAATATCCAGCTGCTTAGAGAGAATATTCATAGCCAGTACAAATAAGGAAGAAGATATCGGATCGCCCTGTCTTAGATCTTTTTTTCCAGGGAAGAAACCCACCAGTTCACCATTAAGAGCAACCGAGTAGTGAGGAGTTGAAATGCATACCTCAATCCACTCAATGAAAAGAGGCGGAAGCTGAAGAGCTGAAAGAATATTGAGGACAAAATCCCACTCCACACTGTCGAAAGCTTTTGAAATATCTACTTGAAGACAACCTCGCGTAGTTCTACCCGACTTATGAAAGTCAGCGACAAATTCCGATGCCAGCAGCAAATTGTCACTCAAAACCCTCCCTTTGACGAACCCGGACTGGTTGCATTGCACAGCATCTTGAGTGATTGATTTCAGGCGTGAGGCTAAGATTTTTGAGATAATCTTGTAGACAGTGTTGCAAAGCGTGACTGGCCTGAAGTCTGAGAGAGAGGAGGCTCCAGTGATCTTAGGAATTAAGGAAATGACTGTTGCATTGACCTGCCTTGGCATCTCAGAAGTGATGAAGAAACTCTGAACCGTTGAAATCAAATCTTGACCAACCAGATCCCAAGAGGAGATGAAGAACTCCTAAGAAAACCCATCCGGACCTGGAGATTTGCATTTATGCAAATGAAATAGTAAATCTTTTATTTCTTCCGGCGAAGGGATTGCAACCATGGCATCTGTCCCTGAGTCTGCAAACCGATATGGGTGAATCGATTGAATAAAGTCAATGCTGTATGGTGAAACCGCCGAATTAGATCTTCCTTGGAGATAACAATAAAACCTCAAAACCATATCCTTCATACTCTGGAGATCATATATCCTTGAATTATCAGAGTTCGTAAGGAAGTGAATGACATTTCGAAAAGATTTGCCATCACTGACTTGTGGAAGAAGCTTGTATTCATATCTCCTTTTGAGACCCATCGCACTCTTGACTTCAGTTGGAAAAAGTTCTTCTCAACTGCTGCTAGAACCAGCCATTCGATGGTTCTTATTTGATTGAGCCTATTGAAAATTAACACAAAGTTTGAGTCAAATAGCTTTAGGATTACACTTTTGTGTCTTCGATGGTTCTTATCACAGAGGAGACAACCATTATCACAATATCGTAATGAAGAAAAAGCCAAGGATTAAATATATAGACTTGAAAGTATAGAATACATATATACATATGTGTGTTATGTAGTACCTAAACTTTTAAGCATCTATATATATATATATATATATATATTTATGAAGTGATTTTGCTTATTTGTCAAGTTTTCCCTAATTTTAGGTTTACCCATATTTTTAAATCAGTTATTAATATTAATAATTAGTTTTAGTGATTTAGCTGATATTTTTCAATATCTTGAGCATATTTGCCATTGCTAAAATATTTACTTTAGTAATACGTAAAATTTGTATATTTTATATGTTAAATTTTTCTTACTAATATTAAAATAATTATATAAATAACATATCACATGATATATAATTACCCACAAATTTAGAACGAATTTTATTAATTTTATAATCATGATTATCTAAAAATATTTTATATTATGTGATCCAAAAGTAGTTTAGATTATAATGTTATAACATAAAATATAAATCTATGTATGTAGTTTTCTGTATATATGAGTATGTTTAAGTCTATCATTATCTTGAGAATGATAAAAAAACTAATAATATCATAGTTAAATTTCTATTTTTCTTTTTAAGTAATATTAATATATGACAGATATTATAATATTATATTTTGTCTAGTAATATTAAAACAATTCTATTTTAATATATATCTTATTATATAAAGCTTAGTTTTCAAAGTTACTAATTAACACGATCGCGACACGTGTCAAGTATATAATTAAGATTGTGGCATGTGTCAAAATTATATTATATTTTTACTTTACAATTTAAAAAAAAGAAAATTATAATATATTTTTACTTTACAATTTATAAAAGGAAAATTATTATTTAAAAAAAGTTATGCTTTACAATTTATTTTTAGGATTTCAAAAAAAGGAAATAATACTATTACATTAGCTTTTACAAAGGGAATATTAAATTTTAAAAATAGCAACTTTACACTGAAAAAACGAATTTTGAAAATAGCAAAATTTTTAAATAGTTATTATTAACTGAAAATAATTATCTGTTTAACTTTCAATTCTTTTAATAGTTCAGTCTAATTATTATTTCGGGTTAAATTTGGTTTTAATATTTAAATATGAGTATTTTCAGTAATGATGAGAACACATATTAACCATAATTTATGTGGTAAAAAAAGTTTTTAATTCTAAAATAATACTCATACAACATAAATAGAAAAATGAAAATATGATAATCTTTTACACGTATATCTTTTTATAATTTTAAAAGGAAAATTTGTATTAAATATTTTTTTTAAGATTTAAAAAAAGGAAACTTTCTAGAAAAAAGTTACTATTAATTAACTTTACACATGTCAAAAATTTAAAAAGAAAATTAATATTAAATAATCTTTTACACGTACATCTTTTTAGATTTTTAGAAAAAGAAATTAGTATTAAAAGCAAAAATAAAAAGTATATCGTTTTTAGAATTTTAGAAGGAAAGTTACTATTAAATACTTATTTAAGATTTGGAAAAAGGAAAAATTCTAAAAAAAA
>OVBX01001269.1:1880-27397 GCA_900406325.1 Erucastrum elatum | reverse complement strand
TATATATATATATATATATATATATTACACATCATTTTGTAAACTTTGAAACGTTCATGTGTTATTAGACCATGATGTAGCGGGTTTCAATACATACTGACACACACACAGTACTTTATAAGCAATGAAAAATGTGGTTCACCATTAACAGAACGACATCTACTTCATAAGCAACACACATTTTAGGATGGTTTCACGATTAATATTAATCTAGATAGTTTTTAATGGTTTCACGATTAAGCTGAAATATATAAATAATAAGGCAATATATTGTTTGTTGGAAGGGAATGATTCTGTAGAATAAATAAAAATATAACTAAAAGTAATGTTTTAAATAAGACAATGGCAAATGTATAGTATGATTTTTTTTGGGCAAGTATAGTATGATTTGAATATAGGTTTGGACGTTCTGTTTGAAGATATGAGTTCCTCTGCTCTGAATCCATCGACTTAAGTTTGTACATAAAAATACCTACTAATAATTATTGTTCGAATTTTCATTACTGCTACATACAATATGTTTTTTTGTGTCGAAGGTTCCATTGAATGGAATTAGGGTAAAACAATGAACAAAACAATGCTGATGTAAACTGATAATCTGTATATAATTTCTAATTTTTTTTAGTTCACAAATTTTTTTTACTATATAAGACTTCTTAAAAAGTGGTATGAACGTTTATACTGCTGATGTGATCTGATAAACTGAATATAAGAGATCAAACGTTTTAGTTCATGTATTGTTTAACATATAGAAGATTACGTTTTTATATGAAATAGCCACATAGGAATTTTGGTTTTAGCATCAACGAAATAATAGGAGATATCAACAGCTTAGATTTTTCCACTAAAAAAACATCAGATTTTTTCAATAAATAAAATTATTAAATAAAAACAATAGACTAAAAATGTTTCAGTGGCAATTCATTGTAAATACTATTGAAAAAGAAGGGCACCTAAAAAAAGAGCCTTCTGTTTTAATAGTATTGATTTCTTTCTGATTTTTTGTTTCAAACAAAATAAAACAAAATGTTTCTAAATATTGGATCACCTAGGTTTGGTGGAGAAAAAGTCAACTACTTTTTGNTTTTTTTTTTTTTTTTGATAATCCAGGGTTCCCCGCTTCGCGGGTCATTCCCTGGGTCCGGTCAGGCAGCGGTCCACTTCACCCGGGAGGGCATTAACATGGGCCGAAGCCCAGTACCACTAATAGTGACATGGAAGAGGCAGTTCGCCTCCGGCTGGCGTCGAACCCGGAAGCATGACAGTTGGCCCCCAAGGCTCTAACCAGTAGAGCTACCTCATCCCGTCAAAAAAAAAAGAAAAAAAAAACTATGTTATTAAAATTGAAGTACTTTTGGTACTGTTTAGAAAACAATGACAAAAATTTAAATGAAATTTTTTTGGTAACTTGGATAGTAATATTTTTTGATGCTTTTTATTATTTGCACATTTAGTTATTGCATTCACAATAAATTAAGTATTTCCTTTTTACATTTTTTTTTTTATTTACATATTCAACCACTGCATTTATAATCAATTTAAATTAATTGGTAACATTTCCAAAGTTTATATAATCAAATCGATATTCATATATTGATCATTATGAATATTGTATGACTATTAACTAAATCGCATGAATTAAAGAAATATAATATTTTAATGAAATTAATTAAATCGTCAAATTACAAAAAATAAAGATTTTTTTATTAAATCGATGGTTTAAAAATTTATATTGAACATAAATTAAATAAAACATCCGCACCGCACGAGAGTGCGGGTTATGATCTAGTGTACATTAAGCTCGATTCCAAGGAGATACATGCAACTTTGACTATCAGAATTCTACGGATAACTAGTTGAATGCATATTATCTACCGTCCAAAAATCTATATTTTGTCTGATTGTGTCATATGACAAGTNAAAAAAAATTTTTTTTTTTTTTTTTTTTTTTTTTTTGTCAACGCAACGATAAGTATTCAAAGTTAAGTATCGACTATCGATCACGATGACATACTTCAAGCCTTCGACAGACAAGAAGCATTTATAGTATCAACTGATCGTACATATCCTCTAAATTCTATCATCCTCTGTCAAAAATATATTTTTGATGAAGTCTATAGATTTTCATGGATTGAAACAATTCCATGCACATAAGCTTTTTATACATTATTCCGTAATAAAAAAGGAAATTTATAATACTAGATTCAAAAATGCACTTCTTTGTGCTAAAAAAAACAGAGAGTTTCAAAAAAAAAAAAAATAATAATACTAGATTCAAACAACAAATAATTAAAAACAAAACCATAGGAAAATGTATAATAGTAACTAACTCTTATTATTTCCATCAACTCTTATCTACTTCCGTCGCTGTATCATCCAATCTTTTTTTTTTGACAAAGGAATTTCATCAATCAGATACTGGTAACAAGTAGCAAGCATACACCTTGCAAGAACCTAAGATCATATTTCTATATTCAGGTACATAGACTCTAATCATTTTAATACACCTGAGCCATCTCTCGAGTCTTGATGAAAGGGGAACTTAGATTCTTGCAAAATATCTAATTTCCGTCTCAAGTTTGGACTTTGTAGATGTTTGTTCTGTTGCTGTTGGTATTAGATTCCTGAGTTTCCATCAAAATTGTTCTACTGTGAGATAGAGCCTAAGTCTGGAGGAGACTAAACACCGATTGTGCTGCCATGTTGTGAGAATGAAAGAAAAGCACCACGTTGCTTAGGGAAGGTACATTCACATTCTTATTATCAGTTGCGAGGGCTTCTTGAAGACACTTACTACTTTGAACATGAAGATGACAATGCAATATTGAAATGTAACTGCTAATTTCAAAGAATCATGTCTTAAACTGAAAAACAAAGCTTTGTATTCTTAGCTACACAGTTTTTACATTATTGCTCACAGAAAGAAAAAATAATAATAATTGAAAGTCATTTGTCATCTCTGGTTCTGTGTTTCACAAAGACGCGCAAAACATTCCATAATGAACCAAACAGAGTCTCTTTTTGTTTAACTTTATTCATATCGTTTCTTCTGCTTATCAGTAAGCTCTGGAGGCAAAGACAGGAACTGTGTGATTTTCTGTACCTGGGAGACGTCAATCCTGTAGTTTCTAGCTATCTCATCCACAGTCATTGGACCGTTGTGATCCTGAGCCTTTCCCTGATAGAGAAGCATGATGTGTCTGACTTGTGCCACGTTCAACGTTCCTTGAGGCACTGGTTTCTCCTCATACCTTGTTGATTCAGGAGTTGTGTTCCGGAGCTTAGGGAGCGGCCTCTTCGACGTCTCCACTACCGATGCCTATATATATAAATAAAAAAGTCTGAATTTTTATATACACAACAAACCGTCACTGTTCATGAACATTTTTGAATTCCATCCACCTAAAAATCAATCAGCCACAAGACAACAAAACTTCACAAGACTGAAACTTCAACGCAGCACAAAAGGAGACCATTCTCAGTAAACAACTACTCATAATCCAAAAGAGTGAAACTGGAGCTACTACATTAACTCTCAATGCAGGTAAACAAATCCATATCAAAATTCAAGAAGCATAGACTTGTTCACATAAGATAAAGATTTGTAAGAATCAGCCACACTACTAACCTCTCCCATCTCAGCTTTGCCACCTGGTTTAGCCTTTATCCTCCCCACCATTTGATTCAACATTGTATCGTACTTTGGGTCTCGTTCTTCTAAAACATTATCCCCACTCGTTGTCCTTCCAGCTTCATCTGCCCAAAGATTCACCCTTTAATCAATATTTCATAATAAAGGTGAAAACTTTCGATTACCCAAAAGCTCAAATAATCAAATTAAAGTTTTTTTTTCTTTTACCAGAAACATCATCAACGGCGGCGGTAGACGGAGATTTCCCGGCGGCGGTGAGCTCTTCCTTGGGAAGCGATCTCCGATCGGCGGCGACCCTCGATGGAAATCTCTCAACTTCTTTGACTTTACCAACGGCACGACGCAGTTGCTGACCCATTACGAAAAACTCTTAAACTTCAGAGGATAGTGGAAGCAGCTTCTGTCGCGTTCTTCATATGAAGGAAGGAACGTGTTCGCGTTCAGGGGTTTACACGCGCCTGCTCTGTGAGAGACCGAGACACAAAACAATTACTTTTTTTTTGCGACTAGTAGGAATCGAACTCGCGCACTGGACCTCAAAAGTTTTTGTTTGTTATTTGGTCAACGGGTTTTGATCGTTTTTAAGCCCAAAACTGTATGGACCAAAGCCCAATATTAGTTCCTCTACGCCGCAACAGAATCGGATCAGTTTTGAACGGATTTAAACTAGTTTATCAATTCTCCTTTTGTGGGTTGTTGTTGTTGCTTATTGAGATTAACAGCAGAACATACATTATTGCCAGTTATTCACTTGTATATTCTCCTAAAAGTATGCCTTATTCCCTCCTCCTTGTTTCCTGTTTTTCCCTCACAAAAACTCTCAAGGACTTTGTATAATTTTGCGTTTATATCTCACCATCATCCTTTTCGTGACAGATTAACTGATACACTATGTTTTTGCTTATTAACAAAAAGAGTACAAATAATAACACTACTAATTAATCCTAACTAACATTTTTGCTTTTTTTAGATATACCATTTAACTTGTAAGGAGTGGGAAATATAGTTTTTTTTTTTGAAAAAGGACTTTCAATTTAAAAATATAAAAGATATAAGGTATGGTTTTTAAACCATAAAATTTTAGAAAGTATACGAGACAATCCTCATATTCAGCTAAGCGTTAACTTAGAAATAAATAAGCTTATGATACACAAGCCTAATAAAACAAGAAGGGAATATGAAAACACTAAGGAGTATGGTATCTGCGGCCTCGACGACCTCGTTTACCTTTCCCTCGCACTGTTTTTCATTCTATATCTTAAAATTTTTGAAGTGGTTTTATTGATCTCCCACCCCTTGACATGTTAAGATTTGCCGTAGCATCACTCATAAACCCATCTCCATCATACTGCACATTTTGCTCAGTTTGATCGTGAAATATAGTTAATCATAAAATCAACCAATAAAGACATACTGTCGTCACATACATAACACACCCAAAAAAAAGTAGTTATTATATGCATTTAACTAAACGTGCATAAATAATATGAAGAAACCTTCAAAAGCCAAAGCAAATATATATGTTTGAACTCTCAAGACAATATTATGCGAAATCGATGTACTAAAGCCATAAAGCACCAGCTTCCTTAAGCAGCCTTTTCAATGACCCGTCAAGATGAAGAGTCATAACGGTAGTTGCAGTTCCTATTAGTTTCCCTCCGATGAAAACCACCGGAACCTGAGGGCTGCATCCTAACCGGGCCAAAGCCCACTCAATATCTTTACCGTACATGTATTGATCGATCTCGACAATCGCAGGGCTCACGGCTTGCTCATAAAACAGACATTTAATTGCATGAGACATGCAGCATGTACTCTTGCTGAATATTACCACTGCACTTTGTGACGCTAACCTTGCTACAACATCCATTTTTATAGTAACAGTATCACTCTTTCACTATGTACGTGTTTTTTTTTCTTTGTATTGCTTGGATATTTGTGTTTATAGTCTTTTTTGGAAAGGTGAGTCTTGGAACTCTATATATACACGTACCGACATGTAATCTAAATGAACATATATATATATATATGCATCTTGGATTAATGATGGGGCAACGCTAAATATGGAGAATCTTATTTTCGGGAAGTTGGATTGTGGATAGGTGATGATGATATGATGCTCGAGAGTTGACAAATCTGAGTAAGATACTAGTGTAGACCAGTACAGAGCCGATATGCATATGGTAACTTGTGATGCGAAAAAAAATTCCAACATTACGTGTTAAGGGAATGTCAACTTTGCATTGATTCTCATTTGACCATTACTTTCATGCCGCAGAGCGATTCACGTCGCCACTCTTATAGTCTATAAAACTAACGACGAGCTACAGATCAGCATCCATAGACCATAGGACGATAAGGCTAATTAATTAATCCCTTAGGAAGGTGCCAGTTTATATATTGTTTTAGACTCATCAACTATTAAAAACCTTTGTTAAAATATTAGGATTATCTGATCTATTCGGTTTGTAAAAATTGCTCTATCTTGTTTTTTCTTTCTTTTTGCCAAGGTAGAGTACCTTTAGATTTTCTTATTGTAAAATCTGAACATCATTAATATGATATTAGCATTTTTAGCAAAAAAAAATATTAGGATTAGTGCAAAACATCGCGATCCAATAGCAAAGACGGACTCCTTGCACTTGGATTGCGAATCCAAACCCTGCTGAGAGGAACTATTGCACAATTATCTCTGGACATCTTACATGTATATGGTTTTTTTTTTGTCGCTTTAGGCCCATTTACAAGTTTAAATCTCGGAGTTTAGTTGTTCAAGAAAAAAACATTAGAATTATATGTCAATGCCAAACTATAATCTTCTCAGACTTTTTGACATGTTATATACTACTCCAAACCATGCGTATGTTTCTGTAAAACTAAACACTCGCGAGCAAACGTTAATCATTAGTAGTAGCTCAAAAGTGTCGCCAGATCTAACATTTTTAATCCAAAATATCATAATTAACTTTACCTTGTGTTCTTTATTTTGTTCCAGTTCACATAATAGAAAGATTGAAGTGAGCGTGGAAGAACTCTCAAAATAAATTACATTAGTTTTTACCTTTAGGCTGTTATGTATATATTTATTACGATAAAATTTTCAATAAAAATCTAAGAATACCAAGTTCTCTCGTACGTATTATCTTCGTGTTTTTTAATTAAAACTAATGTACTATATCAATATGTGAAAATTATTATAATCCCTTGTGTAATTTATCTAGCAAAAAAGTACGGAACACTTTGCAACTATGAATGCACGCATGGGATAGCTTGCAACAAAAATATCTATAATATACAAGTTCAAAAAAAAATATCTATAAATATATATCTAATGAGAAATATATCAGAGTCTATATGAGTATGTTGTTGCAGAAAAAAAAAATGGCAAATATATATATATATATGAGGTTGGGATAGTTTTATTACTTAATTATGTATGTGTAAACTGTAAAATATCAAAATCTAGTTTTGGAAATGGTGAAAAGGAAAATAACATCATTGTCGATTCTCCACTTATATATTAATTCTTCTATAAGTATGTCATTTATGCCTTTTCCCAGTTCTTTTTTATTTATCATCACCATAATTCCTATGATTCCTAAACTAATAATATAATAATTATGTATTATAGGCCAAAACACAGAAACACTACTATATTTTGAAATTACTCATTATTTTAACATGTTAAGACTTATATGATTATGGGTATGTAGTTGTTACTTATGTTTAGGTTTTAAGGTTTGTAATTTAGAATTGAAATTTAGACTATTTTGGTAAATCTTTAAATAATTGACATCTAAACTTGCTGACAAAAAAAGGACAAATGAACTTTAATGTAAAATCTAATTAATATTTTCATAATTAACGTTTTATGTTAAATAAATTTTAGAATCCCACTCTCATCCATTAATTATTTGGTACAGTTTCTATTTTCGACTCTCTACTTAAGTAGTATTAAATTCCATTAAATGAAACTAAAGAGCAGAAGACTAATAACCATTTAAACCTGATAAAATAGATTAAACTCTTAGAAGTTAAAGTAGATATTACTGTCCAAAAGGGATAATAGTCAATCCTTAAATCAACTTCCCACATAGAGAAATATAATTCTCAATACAAAGTAGTTCTTTACATATGCTTTAACAAGACGTACATAAAGTGAAGAAACTTCCAAAGGTCAAAGTAAAAGATCACAAAGTAAATCACTCAAGAATACATCCATCAAGTACTATAGCCACAAAGCGCCAGCTTCTTTGAGCAACCTTTTCAACGACCCATTGAGATGAAGAGTCATGACGGTATTGGCCGTTCCTACAAATTTCCCTCCGACAAAAACAGCAGGAACAGTAGGGCTGCAACCTAAACGAGCCAAGGCCCACTCAATATCTTTACCGTACATGTTCTGATCGATCTCCACAACTGCTGGACTCACTCCTTGCTCGTAAAACAGACGTTTGATTGCATGAGACATACAACAAGTACTCTTGCTGAATATCACCACTGCCCTTTGTGACGCCAATGTTGCTACCACATCCATATGTATAATAAATGCTCTTTTACTATGTGTATGTCTTTTCTATGTATTGCTTGGAGATTAGTGCTGATGTGTTTGTTTTAGAGAAGTGAGTCTTGGAACTCTATATATACAAATACTCACATGTAATCTTTTGTGAGCATAGAGAGGTACCTTTGATTAATGATGGGGCAAGACTAAAAGGGAGAACAATAATTCTGGGAATTTGGATTGTGGATAAGAGAACCAGATGATTTGATGCTCTAGAGTTGACATATGTGAGGTATAGAGATTGATATGCATATAGTGTAAGTTGTGACCATGATGATGTATGAAGAGAAAATACCAGTCTTTTGGGATCAATATTACGTGTTAAGAGAATGTCAACTTTGTATTTATTCCCATCGATCATCACTTTCTTGCCGCCGGGGGATTTACGTCGTCATTCATGTATCACGAAAATGAACCCATCCATAACTAATTACTAATAATATGTCTATGCACTTTCGGCAAACCCACATGTAGTATATCGGTAAAGAAAATCCAAATTCAAAGTAGATTAATATAATAGATTTTGCGCAACTGCGTTCACCCTCCATGCACGATATCAGTTATGTCAAGCTTCTGTAGTTGCATGCTGGCTTTACATATCCACGAAGATTTTATGCCCGAAAAGATTAATTAATAATTAACTCAACTTTAATAAAGCAGTTCAGACTATTAACAGTGATATGATGGGTCAAAAACATTCGTTGTGGCTCTTGAGATGTCAATGGAGCCAAATCAATAAGAGGAATCCGTACGGCAATGTAAGTGGCGACATGAGTTGTACTTAAGGCATAACCACGTCTTCTACAAATTCCTCAAGTAGGTAGGAACTATTGGTTAAGTTAGTATGCCACAATCAGTTTAGCTAGCAAAAAAAAATAAAGTATGCCACAATCACCCTCGGTAAATAATAAGACTGAAGTTCATCATTTCCCTTCGATTATGACCGCAACCATTGATAAGATATATTATTATTTTTTGACATCAAAAGCTCCATATTCTGTTTTATAGCAACAAAACAAGTAATACTGACAATAGATTAGCATCAGTCAAATAACTTATCTGAAAATTTGGCAATGTAATTAGCACGTGTCGTCAATAGCAACATTCTATTTTAGCGATATGGAATTAATGTTGCAAGTGATATATCATCATACTTAGCAATTAATTACAAAATACTTTGGCCCCATATGCATGCAAATTTAATATACAACGTGTTGTCTTATTTTAGTTATCTCAAACGAGTGTTTTACAATTCTGTCTAGTAAAGATCATGTAAAAGAACATTAGTCGTAGCTTTTTTTGTCAAAACATTGACGTAGCAATTTTCTTTAGACTAACACAATTAGATAATTATAAATGTTAGTAAACAATTTTAATATGTTTTGATGATGGTTACTTTTACTTGTTGTACATGTACTACTATATTATTTCTTAGGATTCGAAGTACTGCACGTTCTCACTTTGATTCGAGAAGAACTCGTAAGCTGAATCGGATACTGATTTGGATGCATGTAACCTATTGATAATTAATAGGCTCAAAAGACATAAAGCTGATGCAATCACTAAATCGAATGTAACCGAAACCGTTGTTTGATTAGTAATATTCTCATAGGATCGGTTTACATAATGGCAAAAAAAAAAAAAACTAGTGGGCGATTTTTGGGACCTCTGCAAGCATATATCTCGTCATACACATGCATAATGCATCTCTATAATATATTCTTCTTCTCTTTACACGTCATTTTTCCTTTCCTAAGATTTTACATGTATTATTTTTAGCAAAACAAAAAATATTTTACATATATTCTTTCAAATATGGGAAGGAGCGTACTTCAATGTTCACGTACTGGAAAACTCTATAATTCTCTTCTCTCATATCATTTTTAATAAAATTATAGTTTTGGAGTTGACATTTTGCTATTGAAATTCACTTGTGTGGATTTTCGGGGACCAATATTTTATACTTAAAATCCCTTGAAATTGATCATTTTCCAAAAAAAAATAGCATGAGTCATCATCGGTAAGTGAAACTAGATATTGATCCGCACAACTGTGTGTGTGCATGTTTTACAGTATATATAAACTGTAAAATTTAAAATTTTACGGTTTCAATTTTACTATTTTTGTTTATTGTTTAAACTACATATTCTATATTGTGTAATAGGGGTATCCCCGTAAAATATTGCGTACCGTAAACACCGTAGTAAGAATTTTACAAATATAAATACTTTATGTAATTTATATTTTTTTTAACTTAATAATAAAGTATCATTCTTAAATACACAGAATAACTCATGAGGTAAGTCAGTTATATAATTATAATATATTTGTTAAACTATATATCAAAATTTTTGGGGAAAGATATTTAAAATATATGAAAACAGAAAGTAACAATTCAAAATATATATATATATATTATTTAGATTGTATATTATTTTTTATTTATTCAAAAACTCGTTAAAATAAAATTATAAATAATTTAATAATTTTTGAACAAATTAATAACAATCATACAAAACTTAAAAATAAATATTAATTGTATTTTGGACCGTAATGATCTATGATTCAAGTTAAACCCATTATTATTTTTTAGTATAGTGTTATTTATGTTTCCAAACAACATTATGTTATTTTACTACTATTCTTGTTTTCAAACAACTCTAAAGTGTATTTCAGTTTTAATAAGATAGATGTTCAATATAGTAGTTACAAAAAAAATGTTCACTATAGTCCAAATTTTTAGTTTTATCTTTAACATGGGAAACAAAAAAAAAATATTTACCATGGAAACTATGGTGTTTAGATTTTCTAAAATCGTTAACACTGTTACACAACAAAACCATGAAACGTCAAATTATTCCACATAACTGAACAATGATGCATATTAATTTGCATATCCAGAAATTTATTTCATATATCTTGTTTTTCTACAAGAAATACAATAAGGGGTATATATATATATATATTTATTTATTCCTGGATTGTATATGTTGGAATAGGATGAAATGAATATGATGACAGAATGAGAGTAGCGTGACCATATTCATTTTGGATAAAGCGATCGATTCTCTAAGAGATAAAAACAGATCACCACTTGTTACAGTCTCACCCTTTTAGGCCTGGAACTATTATCCAAGATACGGATTCGATCCAAGATTCGATAATGATCTGTTCCGAAAATCTGGATATCCGGAGAAACCGGATTTGAATCCGGATAGTAAAATGTTGGATCCGTACAAATCAAATCCGGATATCTTGATTTTTTATTCCGGATATCCGGATCTGTAATTTTTATTGATAATTATTTCAAAAATAGGAATATATATAAACTAATTTTATTTACTATATTTTATTTCTATACTAATATATATATATAAATTTATACTAACTTTTTTATAGTATATATAGATATAAATAAAAAAATATTGTACATATTTTATTTTTTTCAATTATTGTTAATATTTTATATGTTCTAATGTTATTTTTATTTATTTTAAAGATCCAAATCCGGATCCGGATATCCGCCGAATATTACAAGTTTTAGAAGGATATCCGAAACTCGGATATCCGAGAACTCTGGATGCGGATAAAGATAGCAAAAACATAGATCTGCCGGATACATTAAAATACCTCGGGTACCCGATCCGTTCCAACCCTACACCCTTTTCCCGTCCCCAAATCCAAAGTATATATTTTTTAGCTAACATTTGCTGCATTATTATTATATTTTTTGGATTTTTGTTTAATCTGGTAAAAAACCGGTTTTAACCAAAAAATTCTAGAACTGAATCTGGTTGAGAGCCCTAACTGTTGGGATTGTGAAATCCCATGTCCAACTCCATCTTATCTTATTAGTACGATATTGTCCACTTTGGGCCTAATAGATCAGCCCGCATGGATTTACTTTTGGTTTCCTTCCCAAAAGGCCTCGTACTATTAGAGTTGGACATCTCTTTATATATTAGACACTCCTTGTCTAATTCTCCAATGTGGGACTTAGATTGACATCTCTCATTCTCCCTCTCAAGCTAAGGACCACGTACCTTGTGTCCTTTCCTCTAGCGAATCAGTATTCATCTTGTACTAATCGCAAGGTTACTCTGAGGTGCTTTGATGATGTTTTTTTCCTTTCCACAAAGGAACTCCCAGGATCTCCTGACTTAGATTATGCCACAGACCTCCTCTTCCATATTGAAAGGTCTCATTCCTATTCGAAGGGTATTTTGGTCTTCTTGCAGAATTTTGTCGAGAACCGCTCTGATACCAATTGTTAGGATTGTTAAATCCTGCCGTATGGCTCCAGGAGCAGCAATCTCGGAATCTCTCATTCTGCAAATTGGTGATCTAGAGTCTGCAAAAGAGATATGGGACGCGGTCAAATCAAGAAACCTTGGAGCTGACCGTGTCAAGGACGCACGCCTACAAACACTCATGATTGAGTTTGACAGAATAAACATGAATGACTCAGATACAATAGACGGCTACGCAGGAAAGCTTTCAGAGATTGCATCTAAGTCAGCAGCCCTCGGTAAGGTTATAAAAGAGAGCACGCTTGTTAAGAAGATTCTCAGTAGCCTACCAGAGGACAAGTATCTACAAATTGCAGCCTCTCTCGAACAAGTATTGGACTTAAATACAACAGGTTTTGAAGATATCATCGGAAGATTAAAAGTATACGAGGAGCGTCTTCTTAGCAAAGCAAAGAGCCAAGATATGCAAGGAAAGCTTTTATACTCAAATTCATATCAACAAAACAATGCATCACGAGGAAGAGGTCGTGGCAGAGGAGGTAGAGGTTACAGAGGACGGGGAAGAGGAAACTTCAATTCTCAAGAAAGAACAACGCAAAGCGATCAAAGTCAAGAAAAGGAGAAGAAAGATAGATCAAAAGTTATTTGTTTCCGGTGTGATAAAGCAGGTCACTTCGCGTCTGTATGTCCGGAAAAATTGCAGAAAATACAAGATGCTAACAAGGTAGAGACAGAGGTAGCTGATCCAGCTCTCTACATGCACGAGCTTGTATTCCTAAACGAAGATAAGTTAGTACCAAAGAGATACGAAACCAAGAAGGGAGAAGAGGACCTCTGGTACTTAGATAACGGAGCCAGTAATCATATGACTGGCAACGTATAATACTTCTCGGAGCTAAACAGAAACATCAAGGGCAAAGTTAAGTTTGGAGATGATTCACACGTCAAGATTGAAGGCAAGGGGTCTATCCTGTTTCAAAGCAAAACCGGAGAACAAAAGCTAGTCACCAACATCTACTACATACCTGATCTCAAGAGCAACTTCCTAAGTCTAGGACAAGCTACGGAAGTGGGTTGTGATGTGAGGATGAAGCTTGATTACCTAACCATACACGATCCAAGAGGGAGACAACTGGTTAGAGTCACACGTTCACCTAATAGACTTTATAAGATCAAGCTTCAAGTTGGAAGGCCTTTATGTCTAAGCTCAAAGATAGAAGATGAGACATGGAAGTGGCACGCAAGGTTGGGACATGTAAGCTTTAAAACGGTTAAAGCTATGTCTCAATAAGGAATGGTTCAAGGATTGCCAAAGATTGAAGATGAGACAAGATTCTGCGAATCATGTCTGGTAGGAAAGCAAACTCGACAATCTTTTCCAAAGACAACCACATTCCGAGCAACAAAACCACTAGAGTTACTCCATGCCGACCTATGCGGACCCATCACTCCATCAACCATTGCGAGTAACAGATATATATTCGTGATTATAGATGATTTCTCAAGATATATGTGGTCCATCTTGATGAAAGAAAAGAGTGATGCATTTAGCAACTTTAAGGCGTTCAAAGAGTATGTAGAGAAGGATTTGGAGAAAAGGATCATGACTTTGAGAACTGATCGAGGAGGAGAGTTCACTTCGTCATTCTTCAATAGCTACTGCAACTCTAATGGCATCAAGAGACACCTAACAGCTCCATATTCGCCACAACAAAACGGAGTGGTGGAAAGGAGGAATATAACGCTGATGGAGATGACCAGAAGCACACTCAAGGCTATGAATGTACTGAACTATATGTGGGGCGAAGCAGTACGTCACTCTACATATGTAATAAATCGTGTACCTACGAGAGCTCTTGATAATATGAACCCATACGAATGCTTGCGGCTCAAGAAACCTAACATTAGCCACCTAAGAGTCTTCGGTTGTCTTGCCTACGCCAAGAGAGACTCTGCAATGCTTAAGAAGTTAGATGATAGGTCTCTGGCTTTGGTGAACCTCGGAACAGAGCCGGGAACCAAGGCTTACAGACTTTACAATCCATCTACACGAAGAATTGTAGTGAGTCGTGACGTAGTGTTCGACGAGAAGAAGAGTTGGAACTGGAACGCAACAACTGAAACAACACGAGATCCCGGTATGTTTCAGATGAGTTGGGGAGATGTCATTGATGAAGGAGCAGGTCCAGTTGTTGTTAATGAGCACAACGAAAGCAACAACAACGACAGTAACAGTCAACACTCCAACGAAGAACACGAAGAACTTGATGATGATGATCATGTAGACGAAGCTATCAATGATCAAAACTCTCATCCACAACAGGTACCACGACAGTCAACACGACAAAGCAACAGACCTCGGTACTTAGATGACTACGTCCTACTAGCAGACATAAAGGTAGAAAGGCTTCTACTATCAATAAACAATGAACCCAGCTGCTTTCAAGAGGCAAGAAGCTCAGTAAAGTGGAGAAGTGCTTGTGGAGAAGAGATAGATTCGATCAACAAAAACAAGACTTGGTTACTTGTTGATAAACCACACGGAGCAAAATTAATTGGGCTCAAGTGGATCTTCAAAATCAAGAGGAATGCTGATGGTACTATCAAGAAGTTCAAAGCCCGGCTCGTGGCTAAAGGATATATACAAGAATCAGGCATAGACTACGATGAGGTATTTGCACCGGTGGCTAGACTCGAAACTATACGCCTCCTAAGTGCCTTAGCAGCTTCACACGGATGGCAAATCCATCATCTAGACGTTAAGACAGCTTTCTTATACGGCGAGCTTAAAGAAGACGTCTATGTTGAGCAACCCGAAGGCTTTGAGGTTAAAGGTCAAGAACATAAGGTTTACAAACTATCAAAGGCCTTGTATGGGCTAAAGCAAGCTCCACGAGCCTGGAACACTTAGCTGGATCAAGTGCTAAGAGGGATGAACTTCAGTCGATGCACCAAGGAGAATGCAGTGTATCGAAAGGAGGATAAGCAAATGATTCTCATTGTTGCAATCTATGTGGACTACTTATTCATCACTGGAAACAGTCTTGAAGCCATAAGTGAGTTTAAGAGAGGGATGTCATCAAAGTTTGAGATGTCTGATCTAGGGAAACTCACATACTACCTCGGGTTAGAGGTACATCAAGGTAGTGATGGCATTGAACTTAAACAAGAAGCATACGCAAGAAAGGTGCTAAAAGAAGCTGGTCTAGAAACCTGCAACCCAACCAAGATACCAATGGAGTTCGGCTTGAAAGTTTCAAAAGCAGAGGAAAAAGAAGAAATTGATGCTACAGCATACAGGAGGAGCATAGGATGTCTACGATATTTACTTCACTCTCGACCAGATTTAGCTTTCTCAGTCAGCGTAGCAAGTCGCTATATGCAAAGGCCTCGTAAGTCACATGGCGACATCATAAAACAGATAATGAGGTATCTACAAGGAACTTCCAAGTTTGGCGTGAAGTATCAACGCGAAGGACAAAAGAAGCTGACTGGCTATAGTGATAGCAGTCACAACATAGACCAAGACGACGACAGGAGCACGACGGGTCACATGTTCTACTTTGGAAACTCACCCATTACTTGGTGTTCACAGAAACAGGACACGGTTGCACTCTCTTCGTGCGAAGCAGAGTTTATGGCCGCCACGGAAGCAGCACGACAGGCCATATGGCTCCAGGAGCTTCTCAGTGAGATCACAGGCTGGAAGTCGGAGAAGGTAACCATCAAGATAGATAGCAAGTCGGCTATAGAGCTTGCTAAGAATTCTGTTTTTTACGGTAAGAGTAAGCACATTCATAAACGCTACCATTTCATTCGTGAATGCATTGAGAGGGAGCTTGTTGACGTTGAGCACATACCGGGAACGTCACAGAAAGCCGGCATACTCACTAAAGCTTTGGCAAGGACTAAGTTCGCTGAGATGAGAGACTTGATAGGAGTTCAAGACTTGTCCAAGGATGATTCAAAGCTTAAGAGTGAGATTGTTGGATAAGCTTTGATAGCTTGTAGCTTAAGATATCCTCTAACAATGTGGTTAAGGACAAGATAAGCTTAGAGATAAACCCATTAGGATTAGGATTTATCTATTACTTGTGGGAAAAGGAAAACTACTCTACTATATATACACATACCGAGTTGTGGTAATGGTATAACGATAAGAGAAGTGTGTTCTTAGTTTTGAGCTATTTTCTAAGAGCAATAAAGAGAGCTAATTCTTTATAACTTTTTGGTGTGATTTCGAGCAACTATATTTGGTATCAGAGCGTTAGGTTAAACGATCCATGGGAGACGACAAAAAGGAGGTTTTTAAATCCACGGGAGACATTAACCCACCACGCCATAAGGGATTCTCACCACCAACAATTCAATTCCCCGTACTGAACGCTACAAACTATACAGTATGGTGCATGAGGATGAAAATCCTAATGAAGATATACAAAGTTTAGGATACTATCGATCCTGGAACGGATGATCAAGACAAGAATTATATAGCAATAGGTTTGCTATTTCAAGCAATCCCAACAATTGGTATCAGAGCCTGGTTTGACGAAGAGATGCAAAAAGACCAAAATACCCTTTAAGTAAGAACGGGTAGAAGAGGAAGAGAAGGTCTGTTGCAGAAACGTCAGAAGATCATGGAACCTGTGAAGTTGTGTGAGATACATTCTCAAAGGAAACCCTGCGATACGGAAATACACAAGAGATGAGTTGTGGTCCTTAGCTTGATGGAGAGAATGTGAGATAACAATCTAAGTCCCACATTGGATATTAGACAAAGGAAAGTTTAATATATAAAGAGATGTCCAACTCTGATTAGTAAGAGGCATTTTAGAATGGAAACCAAAAGTAAATCCATGCGGGCTTACCTATTAGGTACAAAGTAGACAATATCGTACTAATGTGATGATAGAGAGTTGGACATGAGATTTCACAATCCCAACACTAACCAAACACAAATTGAGACCACAGCAGCCGCTTAGAAAACCACTGCAAGAAGCTTCGGAAGCACATAAGCCGCTTTTAGAAGTTTGGACATTCGCTTGATATAAAACTTGTACCTGATTTGGGATAACATGTATTGAAACTGTGCAGCCAGTTTGTCAAGGTTTTCTTGCTTGATACCCATTTCGCCTCTTTATTCCATGTACCCTTCGTTTACGTAGTCACTTGTCACTAAACTTTAAAGTTTCCTATGAATAGTCTTTTGTAAGTGCCATTATCCTTTTTTTTGTAACACAAGTGTTCTTATCCTAGTACCACATTTTTACTCTCCATAATACTGAAATTGAAGTGTCTAAAGATTTTAATTAGATACTATGTCAATTAATCAGCCTAGATTTGACGACACTGTTTCACTCCAATAAACAACTCTCCACTAACATGATTGATGATAATTCGTTAATGATCCTATTCCATGAAATAAATTTCCACAACAAAGTGAAAAACTTTTGTTTATCAGCACATAAAGTGCAGAATTTGTCTTTACAAAAATGATAAACTAGAATTTCGTCGCTTGGTGATAATCAGAAGCCTTACGTACAAAAAAGGAAGGAACATGTTCTTTGTTAACTAAATCATCCAAATATAGAAATAAATTATTTTATATAGAAATTTATTCAAGGTTATAAGAGAATTCTCTGGCCTATTTTATTTTCACACGTGGTACAAAAGAAGAACCTTTGTCTTTCTTTCCACTCTTTTAGACAATAATTCATAATTATCAATATAAAGCATATACAATTTGTGATTGGATAGGTACTTCAAATCCAATTTTAAAAAACAAGTGTTCTAAAAATTGGTTTATGCAAAAAGTCGGCATAATCAAAATGAATTTTTTAGAATATTTTTTTCTGAAAAATTGGTATAAACATTCAAAAGATCGGTATGTCCCTAATTAATAATCTTCTTAAAATTTTAATTATCGTGTAATGATTTCTTGAACATATTTAAAACCATTAATCTATTTAGATAGTTGTAATCAATGGCAAACCCATGATTATTTTAAACATGGGTTAAAACAAAATAAATTTTAAATCTAAAATAAAAATAGTGTGTCACATGTAATAGAACCTTGATTAAGAGGATGTCAGTTGAACACAAAACACCATCAGAGCTAACAAAATTAAAAGGTAATGGCTTAACAAACCAAGTTTATAAATTTTAAGGTGTGTCAGCTGACTCCCTTAGCATAGGTGTGGGTTCGTCTTTGATTGTAACTTAGATCTAGTATTACTTAGTACAAAATAGTAAGAACATATCTAGTGAGAAATTCATAGATAGATTTTTGTGATTAGAGAGAAAAAAAAGATGAAGGAGAGTGAGATAATGTCTTCTTCCTGTCATTTTCTAATCAAAAACTAAACTTTAATCTGCACAAATATTTGTTTATAGTTTTAGTAAATAAGTTTTTGGTATAAACTATATAACACAAATTTATAATTTATATGTATTATATAATTATTTAATATGACATTCATATATAATAATTTTATCTATTATACTGAGTAATTATATTTTATTTTAACAGTCAATTATATATTTGCTTAATATGACATTTAAATATAATAATTTTATTTATTATATTGACTAATTTTTTTAACAGTCAATTGTATCATCTACGTGTAAATTTTACTAATTAGTTATTTTAGGATTATAATTTAACATTAATTAGTTTAAAAATAAATTTAAGTATGTTTTATGGTTGTTTAAGTTAAAAAGACAATAGATGCTGAAAGTTAGGATTAATAAGTGACATATAAATTAAGAAAAGACAAAAAAAAATTAAAGGTAGACTTATTAATTACTCCCTCCGTTTCTTAATAAGTGTCATTGTAGAGGAAATTTTTTGTTGCAAAATAAGTGTCGTTTTAGGTTTTCGATGCAGAATTTATTGATTTTATTCTGCAGATTATTTTTCTATTGGTTGAAATAGGAGTAAGTGTATGGGTAATAGTGTTTTTATATGAAAAACATGCAAAATTAAATGATTTCTTAATCTGCGTGAATAATGTCAGAATGACACTTATTCAGAAACAGAGGGAGTATTTTAGTAGCATTGCCGTGTAAATATTTTTATTTAATAATCTATTTTAATAAGACAGATATTAATACAAGAATATTAAGGATTGGATGTATACGTGTAGAAATAAATAATTGGCGAATGAATGATAGGTATACGTACTCCAAGAGTTGGTTTTACTCTCATGGCTTTCCTTTATAATGAGCCTGTCGTTCTTGTGCCAATCTTTCCTTACATACCACTAGACCAAATGCCATTTTTGAGAGGTGGACACATCCAATTTTTAAAATCACATCTCACTTATGTTATATTTGACTATTTAACCTCCTAAAGTTTCAGGGGAGAAGAGTCTTTATCACTCCAAACACAAAGCTTGATTTAAACACAATAACGAGTTTGGTTAAGACAGTTCATGGACTGTTACAGATTCTTAGCCTTTTCATACACTACCAATTGGGATAGTTACGTAAAATCTGGAGTGTAATAGGTTGGTTTGTTATCCGACAAGAGATTGCTATATTTTTTTTTCTTCAAACAAAGCTTTTTGTCTTGTCTCAGACCCTCTGAATTGTGTACCTTTGTCTCAGACGCGGTTAACCATTCCATTCGGTTAAGTTATTTTTTTCGCTAACTCCAAAGAAGAAATAATAATACCAAACCGGATTAACAGGCAATAACTACTTTCCCAAATCTTAACCGCCGTTGCATCAAAGATTCAAAACTACACACAGTGTTGACGCACGGACATCTCTTGTCTCTCCGACATAAATAATTCTCTGAACTTCTTCCATTCGCCAATGACGAAAAAGAAGAAAAAGGATAATGTCAGAGTAAGATCATATAAATCACACCATCGTTTTTTTCATTCCTCTGCTTTCAAGTGTTTTCTTACAAGATACTCCATTATGTTTCCTTTTTTTCAATATTCATGTAGTATATGGATATCGAGTTCAACGTATCGATGCATTGCAACGAATGCGAGAGAAAAATCGCACGAGTTATCTCTAAATTCAAAGGTAATCTCTTTCACAGTTCAACATAGATTTCACGATACATCCATATATTTCCAACTTTTAATGAATGATCTACGAAATAGGTGTTGAAACATTTACGACGGATATGAATAGTCACAAGGTTGTGGTCACGGGAAGGCTTGATCCTAAGAAGTTGTTGAAGAAACTCAAGAAGAAGACAGGCAAGAAAGTGAAGATTGTAGCGAAGGAAGATAAAGATGACGAATCTAGTAAGGACGCGGAGGAAAACGTTCTCGTGATTGATATGGAACTGATCGGTTTAGGAGATGAGTCGATCCTTGGGTATAATGATAGGGATTTAGAGAAATTTATGTCGTTTAGCGATGAGAATCCTAAAGCCATATGTTGTATCTCTTAATTAGTTGAAACTAGAAATTATCACACATTAAAACATTCTTGGAATGTGGAATAAATTAGTTTGGAGAAAGTGTTAGTTCTTTTTTTTTGTCACTTGAGAAAGTGTTAGTTCTTTAACGTTAACTTCTTTGTTAGGATGTCACAAACCGGTTAAGTCAAATGCCGGTCCGATTCATGGCTTCAAGAAGACTATTACGTTAAAGTCTGCGCAGAGGCATTCAGACTGGGGTCTTCAAGTTTTAAATTTTTCGGATTCAATCGCCGAGGTCTCATTCAGGTTTTATATATGTTTTGGGTTGGGTTTAGTTTGTAATACTCAATGTACATTTTATAACTCTACTTAAGACTCATTTTAGATATAAACTCGTTTCAGATTTGGTTACTTACCCATTTCAAATACTATTTCAGATCAAGTTTTCGCGTTTTAGGGATACCCATTCACTTTAGATCAGATTGAGATAATACCTGAAATACTGTCCTACATGACTTTGAGAATTTTTTGCAGTTCAGATCAGGTAAAGACTAGTGTTTTCTTGGTTGGGGCTCGGTTCAGATCGCGGATGCAGTACAAGTGCACCTGCCTATTACGTTTTGTTCAAACCCTAAAGATAACTAACTACTTGTTGCTCGTAAGTATCAAAAAGGAAAAAAAAAACAATGAAAATTAGAAAACATACTTAATACAATATATTAGAAAATTGGTGGAAAAACTTTTCCCTTCTGTTGGAGACCCGATTACTTCCAATACAAGGTTTCTCTGGGTGTCCCAATTAAGTTAAGTACGGTGGCTGCAATGTGGGAAGCCGTGAGGCCAGCTTCAGCCAGTTGGTCTAGTGGTGATCCATGTTCAATATACCGGTCAGGTAGTACCATTGGTCTCCACTATTGTCACAAAGAAATAATTTGAATTAGAAAGTACACTAGAGACCAAAGAGATATAAATTAAATAAAATGTGCAAAATGTAATGTACCTTGAGCTTTCCGTCAAGAAGACCATCTAGTGCTAGAAACTGTACCACATGTGATCCAAACCCTCCAATGGAACCTTCTTCAACCGTGATCAGAACCTCATGAGATTTAGCTAAGTTTCGAATGAGAGCAATATCTAATGGCTTGCAAAATCTTGCATCTGCGACAGTTGTCTTTAATCCTCGTTTATCGAGTATAGAAGAAGCCTCTAAACAGTTTTGAACAGCAGATCCGTAGCCTAACAGAGCCACCCTCTCACCTTCCCTTAGTATCCTACCTTTTCCAACCTGAAACCATTTAAAAAGATTAATGATTATGATGAATGTTTTAAACTCGTAATAATTTTTTTTCTGTAGAACATACCTCAAGAGGGACACCTTTGTTTCCAGGAGGAAGTGAAACGCCAATACCGTTTCCTCTAGGATATCGAAAGCAAGAAGGACGGTCATCTATAGCTGCAGCGGTTGCAACCATGTTGAAAAGCTCTGCTTCATCAGATGGAGCCATCACTATCATGTTTGGAAGACATGCCATAAACGTCACATCAAATGCTCCACAATGTGTTGGACCATCCGCTCCCACAAGTCCTGCTCTGTCCATTGCAAATCTGACAGGTAGTTTCTGTAGATCAACATCATGTACAACCTACACAAAACCATTTTAAATTATAAGAAAATATATATTTAAAATGAAAAAATACCAAGAAAAGATGAGTGATGTTACTTGGTCATAAGCTCGTTGCATGAAAGACGAGTATATTGCACAAAATGGCTTAATACCTTCACATGCAAGACCAGCAGCAAAAGTAACTGCATGTTGTTCTGCTATACCAACATCGAAACAGCGTGTAGGGAAGCGATGATGGAAGAGATTCAACCCAGTCCCACCTCCCATAGCTGCATGAATGGCAACAACATCTTTGTCTGCCTCTGCTTCTGCAATCAAGGCCTCCGAAAAATAGGTCGTGTAAGACTTGGTCTCAGCAACGTTTTTGAACTGTTTACCAGTTGCTGGATCAAATTTCACAACTCCTGAAACAAGATGACAAAATATGGATCAGTCCAACAATGTATTTTCAAGAAGAAAAATATGTTATCTATTAAATTATTTTTTACCGTGATACTTGTCATGTGCTCTCTCTGCATAAGGATATCCATGACCTTTCTCAGTCACGACATGAATAAGAACTGGTCCTGAGGTTCTGGTTCTCTTTACTTCTTTAAGAATTGAAACCAAATCATCTATGTTGTGTCCATCAACTGGACCAATATAGTAGAAACCAAGTTCTTCAAACAGTGTTGAACAAGCCCCATTAATCATCCCACGAGCATATTCATCTACCTTCGAAGCTAACCGGTGCATTGATCCTCCAATTTTCTTTGTCATCCCCTGTAAACAACATATCAAACTTTTTTATTTCAACAAAAAAATATAATTTTGTTTTTTCTTTACACATTCAACATAACAATACTTACCTTTGCAGCTTCTCTAAGTTCCATAAGAGGACGTTTAGACTGCAACTTACTAAGAGCCCTGCTCAAAGCTCCAACAGGTGGTGTTGGTCCATCCAAGTTAGCAGTAGGCAAAGAGACTTGCTGGTTGTCATTGAGAATCACAATCATGTCAGAATCCACATAGCCGGCATTGTTCATTGCTTCATAAGCTTGTCCTGCTGTCATGGCACCGTCTCCTATAACTGCAACCACGTTGTTGTCCCTACCCTTCAAGTCCCTTCCCACAGCCATCCCTAATTCACAGCCATGCCAGAGTCTAAATAGCCAGAAAGTGATCATATTCCCTCATATTGAATAACAAAACAAGGAAACCTTACCCAATCCTGCAGATATTGTGGTTGAACTATGTCCAGTGCCAAAAGAATCATGTTCACTCTCTCCTCGCTTGGTGAAACCGGATAAGCCATTGGTTTGTCTCAATGTCTTCATCTTTCCTCTTCTCCCCGTTAGAATCTTGTGTGGATAAGACTGTCAAAAGGGAAAGAAAAAAACAAAGTGAGAACTTGTGTAGCTCAAAAATGGAATATAAACATCACAAAGAAAAAAAAAAACCTGATGACCAACATCCCAAAGAATCTTATCTTGAGGAGTATTGAAGATGTAATGAAGAGCCACTGTGAGCTCAACAACACCAAGACTGGAACCTAAATGTCCTCCAGTTTTTGAAACATTGAAAACAACATCTGACCTCAGCTCGTCCGAAAGAGCTTTGAGTTCCTACACATTTCCAATTCAAGAAAAGCATAACCATTATTCCATATGTCATCTTGAAACCGAAGAGAGTCTAGAGAGTAATCTGATGGATCAAAGCTGAGTTATACCTTGATGGACAAATTTTTCATGTGGATTGGATGGTTGATTGTGTCCAACAAAGGAGTTGGTGGTCTAGTAGAATAATATGCACCCTTCTTTACAAGTGAGCCATTTACCGTTGTTCTTATTTTTGACTGAAACAAACATAAAAATGTTTTTGTCATTTATTACAAATTTCAATATATGTATGTATATAATTTGATCAACAAATATGAATATAAATCTCAAACAAACAAGATGTATTATGCATAGTCCATTAAACATTTTCTCAGACTGTTGAGATGAACAAACGAAAAACAAAACATAGAAACCAGTGTAGTTTCTCATTGATAATTTGCAGGATTTTCGTTAAATGCAAGCTCATATCATATAATCAGCAAGTGAAAAGAGGAAGAAGACAAACTTACAGGAGAAACGGTACTTCTGCGGCATATTGATGGAAGATATGTAGCTAAAGATTGAGAAGAAGATAAAGAAGTACTTTTGCAATAATATATTGAAGTTTCTCTACTCAAGTAATGAGGAAATCGAAATGCAGAGAGAGCCATGAGAAACTAAGCTACAGACACACGAGAAGAAACTAAGCTACAGACACCACGAGGTGGTGGCCTAGTGGTCTTGAGGCAGTTTTAACGCCAATAAAGACCCGGATTCGATACCCCTTGTGGCCACGGAATACTTTACGTCCTCCCGGGTTTGAGTTAAGCGCAGCGTTGGTGCTATCGCGTCCACTCGGGATAATGGGTATTAGTGCAGGCTGGTTCCGGGTCTGGGGTGACTACGGGCCTACGGGTTGCGGAACTCCCCTGTTAAAAAAAAAAAAAAAGATCAAAAGGTGAAGCCTGTAAATTTCAATTATTAGAGTTATCACCAAATTTATAGGAATAGATTTACTTCTCATGTGTTCAAAAAAAAAAGATTTACTTCTCATAATGGCAGTAAAATATTAATTAATGTTAACTATTGACTAGACAGATGTCACGATAGTGATTACTGATTAATGGTGGTGGGTGTGGCAGCAACTGTGGAGAGGAAATGACTTTGAATATAGAGGAGGAAGAGGAATAAAAGTCTAGAAAAGCTAGTTTTATTTAAGTATACTAGGTTCGGCCCGCCCTACGGGCGGGATTGTGAATTATTATACAATATCAATTGTTAAATTATATGTATATTAAATATTGTTTTATAAATATTGGTTGTTTAATTTGATTATTTATGATATGTACATGCATATTCTATATTCAAAAATGTTTTTTCTTTCTTTGTCAGATTAGTGTCTCTATTTTTGTCTATATTCATATTATTTTGTATTTTAATGGTTTTGATTTTGCTTCAAATTTGTC
>OVBX01001268.1:0-27405 GCA_900406325.1 Erucastrum elatum | reverse complement strand
CATTCGATTGTGGTAGTGTGCACATTAGGTTAATTGGTGTGCGTGTACACGAATATCAACAACCTTAAGAAATGAATTAGTTGTGACATTTCTCAGATCAACAAGTCTCAACGGCTTATCAGGAAACAACAATAATGTCACAGTAATAATATGAAAATCGTGCGGTGTAGGACTACTTTTCTTTCTGAGACACTGCCAGTACATTACATTCTGGCTCAAACCAGAGTTTGTTTTCTAGTTGGCAGGATAAAAAGCAAGCAATCATAAGACAACTTAATATGATTAATAAAGCTGAATGACAAACCATGCACCTGATATAACCACCACCTAAACATGAATACCCCAAAGAATCTAATGTCACTCATACTCAGAAATGAAAGCAGCGGAATAAGTAAGAGATTTATCCATCTGATTCTGATTCTGGTTCTGATTCATCAATGTGATCATGAAGTTTTTATTTTGCTATGTGTTGTTGTGTGTATTAGTTTTCAATCAGAATGCTGATAACTTTATTGAATATTTGGATTTGTAACAGAAAATCAGGCCTTGATCATATCCCCATCAATGGAACCGACTTTCTTGAATCGTCGGAGGTGTATTATATGGAGCAAGACTCATGGGTTCTCAAATCATTAAGTGGTTACTAAAACATAACGAAGAGTCATCCAAATTCTTGGTTAATAGTCTAAGAGATGGCACTTCTGCTGATCATAGAGTTCGGTTGACCGAATACTGAGGTATATACATTTTGAAACAAAGTCTCTACCTTGGTATTTTAGCTAGCCAGTTGTATCACGAATTGTACTTGGCATTTCGCTAATAATGTTTGTCTGGGACAAATTTGAATTACTTAATTGTCAAAAATTTGCATGATTCTTCACATAAGCATCCGACTTTTTCATTACGATGTATAGATAAATTGAAGTTCTATATTATTCCATATGTTTCATGAAATTTTTTTTTTTTGGCATCTTTGTGTTACACAAGAAAATCATTTTAAAATTGATCATAATTTATACTTATATATATATATATATATATAATTATTCCAGACACAAATTAGTTTTAATCATTTATTTATTTTGTGTGAAAAAATTAAATGACTACTTCATGATATGATATATGTTTACAAGTAAACATTGGATGTCTTTGATTCATTTTTGTGAAATAAAATAACTGTAAAAACTAAAAAGAAAATGAATAGTATTGTTGAAGTTTTGAATAGTAAAATTTCAAATTTGAGATGTTACTATTTAAAACTGAGAATTTAAGGTTGGATTAAGAACCTTTAAAATTTGAGGATTTGAAGTTGGTTTAGAAATGTTCTAAAGTCATTCCCATCGTTAACAAAACCGAGAGATGCGTATCCCTTAACCATCACGATATCCACTACGCCGGAACATCTCCAGAATTTTCGCCCGCTTAATTAATTTGATTTAACCGTTGATATTCATGTTATACTGGGTCAAGCACTGGTCATTACAGTGTTGATTTTTAGGCAGTTATTACACGATCTAGGGAATTGACTTCTGCATATATTTTAAATTTCGAGAATGAAAGTCATCGTTGCAGTTATTATCAAGTCGAGTTTTTATTTACAGAAATATAATAATTAAAAGGTTGTCCTTTACATGATCTCTTAAAATAATTTTGTTTTTTTCATAAATCATTTTTGTAAAAAGTGTCTTTATACTTTTAAGTCCATGGGACCAAAAAAGGTATTGAAGCTAAGTTACGTCTCTAGCACTAGGGTTTGATGTGGAATACAGTTTAATGCAATCTTTTATAGTTGGCTGTTGAGGAAACATTTATTGTAATTTGGACTGGTGTTTGTTGCCTTTCAAATCATTCTCAATTGACGTTAAAACACTCTTAGAGATGCATTTCTTCATGTGAACCACAATTGATTGAATCATTATTCAGCTGAATATTCAACTGAATGTTCTTATCATTCTAAACGTTTATAGTTACCAGACAATTCTTGAGGAAAAAACGAGAAGATGAAAATTTATGGGAGTAGTATTCCTTCATTTCTGTTATAAGATGAAATGCTCTGCTCTCACTGGAAAATGGTCTTAAATAGCATTCCATAAACGTCATACATACATCTCTTTAGTATTGAGACCCTATATTATTAGTGTAGCGTGTAATCAATTATTACATGTCAACTCTGATGAACGTGCACTGTTTTGATGTACAAGGTCATGTAACTGTCCATATAGTATAATACTAGTGACACTAGTCGCTTATAACAGAATGAATGAATAATACTCCATAAATTTATGTCATAGGTAATTCTGTAATTTTTATTTAAAGAAATACTCGGTAGTTTTACAAAATGATGCGGCAATTTCATAATTTTTATTTACATAAATATAAGATTTTTTTGTAGATTATTAATTAATTCTATGCTTAATTTAATGTGAAAGATATAATATATTTAGATTTGAACAAATAAATAAATAAAATTTATTGTAATTATTCTAATAATTTAAACCTGTTTTGCAAATACTCTGAAAATCATTCTAATATTGACATATTAGCAAAATAAATATGTTACAATCTTCTTAATAGAATATGTAAGGGATATGTTTAATTGCCAGAAAATTAGTGATTTTGTCTAAAAATATCTATTTCAGTTAACACATTATATCTGAAATTTTATATACAATTACAAATAATACTACTCCCTCCGTTTTTTAATAAGTGTCATTATAAAGGAAATTTTTCGTTGCAAAATAAGTGTCGTTTTAGGTTTTCGATGCAGAATTTATTGATTTTATTCTGCAGATTATTTTTCTATTGGTTGAAATAGGAGTAAATGTATGGGTAATAGTATTTTTATTTGAAAAACATGCAAAATTAAATGATTTCTTAATCTGCGTAAATAATGTCAGAATGACACTTATTCAGAAACAGAGAGTATTATTTATCGGTAAATCTAATGCATTATTCTTGTTTTTTTTAAAGAAATGTTAATTCATGATTCTGGCTAAAAGGAGAAAGACCAAATAAATCTTCACCCGCTTCGTCCGCCCTCTCTCTCTCTCTCTCTCTCTCTCTCGAAGACTCCAAGTGCTTAAATGTGGGACGGAAACGAATCAACCTGAGATTTTGAATCTTGAATCTCGACAAAACATAACCCGCCTCCGTCGTCGGCAGCATCAGCCATGTTAGGACGAGACGAAGATCTGGTCCAAACGATGAGCGGGAGAGGAAGTTTAGGCTCCACCAGCCACCGGAGTTTACCCGGAGCTTCAAGAAGCTTCAGAGACGTGCTCACTCATCCGGCTGCGGACGATGTATTCGGGACAAGTGAACGGAGGGATAAAGATGATGAGGAGCTACGGTGGGCCGCGCTTGAGAGACTACCGACGTATGATAGGCTAGGAAAAGGGATGTCGCCGCAACAAACGACGGTCAACGGGAAGGGTAGGCTTGAAGAAGTTGACCTCACGAAGCTCGCTCCTAAGGAGAAGAAATACCTCATGGAGATTATTTTGAAGTTTGTTGAAGAAGATAACGAAAAGTTTCTCCGTCGACTGAGAGAAAGAACAGACAGGTTTTTGTACTTCTGACGCTTTTAAAAAAAAAGTTTGGTCTGAATCCGAGTTATGACACAAGTACAACATTTTTTTTCTTTTGTTAACCAAGTACAACATTAAGACAAAACTCAAGTGTTTATGTCCTTTTTTATATAATTATATTTTAGTAATTGGTGTTGTCCAAAAAAATGTTTAGCGTCTGAATGGATTTCGTTTTGGTCGGTTTGAGAAAGCAGAGTGGGAATCGAAGTTCCGAAGATTGAAGTAAAGTACGAGAATGTATCAGTGAAAGGAGATGTACGTAGTGCAAGCAGAGCACTTCCTTCTCTCTTCAATGTCACTTTGAATGCCATCGAGGTTCTCAATTTTTTTCTCATTTTTTTGTTAATTTTATTTTATGTCTTTAAAGGGTTCTCAGCCAAAATAACAGATACTCCTTTATAAGAACTTTTTTAATAATATAAGTTATTTTTCACTTATCTAGGTAACTTTAAGTTTTGCTGTACCTGTAACTCATCATATTTCAGCTGTTTTATCTATATTTAAATTAAATTAAATAATTTTAACTATATTTAACTGATATTTTTTTAAAAGAATTTTACAGTATGTGTACTTTAAATAAAACATCTTACAATAATAAATAAACAACTAAAATAATTTTCTTAAAAGAAATAAGCCAATCCTAAGATGCCAAGATGCTAGCTCTAAGATATGAGTTTCAGGAAAAAGATAAAACCTAACTTCACATGTTCTTGCGTCTTATACAATAAATGTTTCCTTTTAATGAGATGAAAGTCTATTTTGTCAACTTGCGATGTTGTAGTCTTGTCGGTCCAAATTGTATTTATCTTTACAGTTAGAACTTATGTGTGAAATGTTAAATTTATAAAATTAATTAGGATTTTCGAATAATTATATTCATTTACTTACTCTTTCCTTCCATTTTATTGTTGTTGTCGTTGATTTAAAGGCACAAGATAAAGTTTATAGACAATGGGCCAAGCTTTACTCAAGACGTTTTTTCTGTTATTTTGTTGTATAGAGCATTCTTGGAGTGTTCCACCTCCTTCCATCTAAAAAGAACAAGATTCAGATACTTAAAAACATCAGTGGCATTGTCAAACCATCAAGGTAAAATTAAAAGCCAATGGGACCTGCTATATTGGAAGAATAATATAGTGAGTTACATTTGTTGTTTGTTTGCAGGATGACCTTATTACTCGGTCCACCAAGTTCAGGGAAAACAACTTTCTTACAAGCTTTGGCTGGAAGGCTTGATTATAGCCTCCAGATGTCTGGGAGAATAACTTACTGTGGACATGAGTTTAGCGAGTTTGTTCCTCAAAAGACATGTGCGTACATTAGCCAACATGACCTTCACTTTGGAGAAATGACGGTGAGAGAGACGTTGGATTTCTCTGGACGCTGTCTAGGTGTTGGCACTCGGTATCAGCTGCTGACTGAGATCTCAAGGAGGGAGAGAGAAGCTGGTATCAAGCCAGACCCTGAAATTGATGCATTCATGAAATCTATTGCCATATCAGGGCAAGACACTAGTTTGGTTACAGACTATGTGCTTAAGGTAGATCTTTTCTTGATGTCCTGTTAGTGTACTAACAAAGTGGAAAATGGTGTTTTTGGGCTCATATTTGGTAAATGCTAACAATATATAAAAGTACACATCAGTAATTTAGAAAAAAAATTATTAGTATATAAATTATTACCTTTTACATATTAGTTAATTATTTTATAGTGCTAACAAAGAGTGAAGAAATGGTGTTTTGGGCTCATCTTTGGTAAATGCTAACCTGACAGATACTTGGTCTTGACATTTGTGCTGACATACCTGTTGGAGATGTGATGAGACGAGGTGTTTCTGGTGGACAGAGGAAGCGACTAACAACAGGTTAAAACTTAGTATTTCACTTTGAGATTCTCATGATTCATTGTAGTGTCCATAACTTGGATGACTCTTGTCTTAAACTGAGCAGGAGAGATGTTGGTAGGACCAGCAACAGCTCTTTTCATGGATGAAATTTCAACAGGCTTAGACAGTTCCACAACATTCCATATTTGCAAGTTCATGAGGCAGTTAGTTCATATATCAGATGTTACAATGATTATCTCTCTTTTGCAACCTGCACCTGAGACATTCGAGCTTTTCGACGACATTATTCTGCTCTCAGAGGGACATATTGTCTACCAGGGCCCAAGGGACAAGGTTCTTGAGTTCTTTGAGTACATGGGGTTCCAGTGTCCTGAAAGGAAAGGTGTTGCAGACTTTCTGCAAGAAGTCACCTCTAAGAAGGACCAAGAACAGTATTGGAACAGGAGAGAACAACCTTACAGTTATGTCTCAGTGAGTGACTTCTCAAGTCGCTTTAACACTTTCCACACCGGGCAGCAACTAGCTTCAGACATCAGGACTCCTTATGATAAATATAAAACCCATCCTGCTGCGTTAGTGACAGAGAAGTATGGTATATCAAACTGGGAGCTTTTCAAGGCATGTTTTGATAGAGAATGGCTTCTTACGAAACGCAACTTATTTGTGTATGTCTTCAAGACGGTCCAGATAACCACCATGTCTTTGATTGTCATGACGGTCTATCTTAGGACAGAAATGCATGTAGGCACGGTGGCAGATGGTCAGAAGTTTTATGGTGCTCTATTTTTCAGCTTGATCAATGTAATGTTTAATGGAATGATTGAACTAGCATTCACTGTAATGAGACTTCCTGTTTTCTACAAGCAGAGGGACTTCTTGTTCTATCCTCCATGGGCTTTCGCCTTACCAGTGTGGCTTCTAAAGATTCCATTATCTCTTATTGAGTCAGGAATATGGATAGCTCTTACGTATTACACTATAGGTTTTGCTCCTGCTGCTTCCAGGTACATCCGCTTGCTTACTAAGGAACTTTCTTTACATTCTATTTTTCTTCTTTTGAACTAAACACAACATGTACCATTAGGTTTTTCCGACAGTTTCTGGCATACTTCTGTGTGAATCAGATGGCCCTTTCCTTGTTTAGATTCCTTGGGGCCGTTGGAAGAACAGAAGTCATCTCCAACTCGGTCGGTACCTTCACATTGCTAATTGTATTTACTCTAGCAGGCTTCATTATTGCTAAAGGTAAGCATATGATCTTTTGTTATGCATGAGCTAAGTAAAAGTAAAACTCGTTTGAAGTACATAGTCAAACACCCTCCTCTAAATAGATAGTAAAGTGAAACCATGTCCTTTTTTTCTCTCAGATGATATCCCACCATGGATGACTTGGGCATATTATATATCCCCTATGATGTATGGACAGGCTGCTATTGTTATGAATGAGTTTCTGGATGAGAGATGGGGAGCGGTAAGACTTCACTAAGTCCTCGTTTGCTTGACTTGTCGTTGCCTATTGTGATGCAACTCTGTTATGTTACATCATGTTGCAGCCCAACACTGATACCCGCATCGACGCGAAAACAGTTGGAGAAGTCCTTCTGAAGACCCGAGGCTTCTTTACAGAGCCATATTGGTTCTGGATCTGTATTGTGGCGCTACTCGGGTTTTCTTTGTTGTTCAATCTCTTTTACATAATAGCTTTGATGTATTTGAACCGTAAGTGCTCTTCCATCTTTTGGACAAGGATCATTTTCTAGTTGACAAGATCTTAAAACATATTTGTTTCTTTCTTTCAGCTCTGGGTGACTCCAAATCTACAGTAGTACAAGATTGTAAACACAAACAGAAAGGAACAGAAGGTGAACTCTTTAACCTCATTTAACTCCAAGCTATCATTTTTGTTTGGTTGTTTTGTCTAGGCCTGCTGGGTAAACATTTTTGTTTGGTTTTCAGTTACAGTAGAACCTATATAAATTAATAATCTATAAATTAATAATTTTTATAAATTAATAAATTTTGTCGGTCTTCGATTGGACCGGTGTTAAATATAACACAAATCGATAAAATAATAAAATAATAATATTTTTAAAACTTCTATATAAATATAGTCTCATTAAAATCATAAATTAATAATCTATCTATATATAATTTTTATATAAGTACAAGCTAAATATTATATTGTTGGTTTTATATTCACAATGAACTTCTTTTCAATATATTTTGATAATATTTAATAAAATTATACTGAAAAACACTTAACAATTCTATGAAACATAAAAATATACATAAAATAAGATAGTAAAACAGTATGAAAGTCACAATTCTAAAATTTAAATAATGTACATACGGTAAAATAAAATATTTTCTTATTTTTTATAAATAAAAATATTTAAAAATAGAAAAAAAAACTATATAAGTAAACTTTTGTAAATTAATATCTCCATAAATTAATAAAATTTTAAAATCCCAATATTATTAATTTATGGAGGCTTTATTGTAGTTCATTTTTGAAAAGAGTTATCTAAATCTTTGGTTTTGCGGCTAGTTAGATAATTTTTTGGTTTAAACTGAATAAAATTTGAAAATTTTTGGTTACTTTCGGTTATTTTGGTTAATTCGGTTTGGAATAGGTTAGTTTGGTTTGAATTCCGGTGTTTGTTGGTACTGTTTGGATTTTTATTTTATTTTGAAAAAGAAACTAATAGATCAAGGAACCGAAAACCATTTTTTTTTTCTTTAGTTTCCGAACTGAACCAACGTCAAACCGAATTAACCGAAAACGGAAGTTTTTGGGTTGGTTCTGTTCGGGTAATAACTAATAACGCAGACCAAGTTCTGTCTTTCCACACTGTTCAAGGTTTCTGATTCTACTGAGAAGCTGCAGGTTCTCTTGTGGAACTCAGTAGTCATTCAAGTAATGGGCCAAAAAGAGGCATGGTCTTACCATTCAAACCACTTTCTCTTGCATTCAACAATCTGAACTACTACGTGGATATCCCTGCAGTAAGTAAATTACACGTCTCCGTTACATCTCTATTGCTTAAAGTTCCATTCATTGTTTCCCTTTAAACATTGCAGGAGATGAAAGCTAAAGGAGTTGGAGGAGATCGTCTTCAGTTACTAAAAGAAGTTGGTGGAGCTTTTAGGCCAGGCGTATTGACAGCTTTGGTCGGTGTCAGTGGTGCAGGTAAGACAACCTTGATGGATGTCTTGGCCGGAAGGAAAACAGGAGGCTACATTGAAGGGAGTATTAGCATATCCGGTTACCTAAAGAACCAGTCAACATTTGCCAGAGTCTCTGGTTACTGTGAACAAAATGATATCCATTCTCCACATGTTACCGTTTATGAGTCCCTAATCTACTCAGCCTGGCTTCGCCTTCCGGTCGATATAGATGCCAAAACAAGAGAGGTAAGTACTATTACTACACATAAAGTTTCATTGTTCTCTTTATAAAAGTGATAACCTCATTTACCTATGCCGGTCTTGAGATTTTGTGGGCTATTATTAATTTAGTAAGACTGGTAACATATTTTGTCAATGTATGTGAATGATAGATGTTTGTTGAAGAAGTAATGAAGTTAGTAGAGCTAAAACCTCTTAGAAACTCTATAGTTGGCCTTCCTGGAGTTGATGGCCTTTCAACCGAACAGAGAAAGAGGCTAACTATTGCAGTTGAATTGGTTGCTAACCCTTCTATAATCTTCATGGACGAGCCTACATCTGGTCTTGATGCAAGAGCTGCTGCCATTGTTATGCGTACAGTTAGAAACACAGTTGATACAGGAAGAACTGTTGTTTGTACCATTCACCAGCCCAGCATTGTCATTTTTGAATCTTTTGATGAGGTTTTGCTTCCAGACCACTTTACTTTTGAGTCTTAAAACAGAATACAGTTGATGAATCATCTTTGGGTGAATGTAGCTTCTGTTGATGAAACGTGGAGGGCAAGTTATATATGCTGGAAGTCTAGGGCATCACTCACAAAAACTCATTGAATATTTTGAGGTAGTCTTATCTGCTTTACCATCTCTTGGCCTTATGTACTTGTTACACATATCTAATACTACTTGAAGGCTGTTGAAGGCGTTCCAAAGATCAAGGACGGATACAATCCTGCTACATGGATGCTTGATGTCACCACTCCTTCTATGGAGTCACAAATGAGCCTGGACTTTGCTCAAATATTCGCCAACTCTTCCCTTTATCGGTATTTTTAAGAAAGACAGTTACTAAGATTAGTACTAGACCAGTGTGTTAAAACTGTCTGAAAAATCGCAGGAGAAACCAGGAACTCATCAAAGAGCTCAGTACTCCACCACCAGGATCAAATGATCTCTACTTCCCAACTAAGTACTCTCAACCGTTTTGGACTCAAACCAAAGCTTGCTTCTGGAAACAGTATTGGTCATACTGGAGATATCCTCAGTATAATGCTATCAGGTTTCTCATGACAATAGTCATTGGTGTCATATTTGGTTTGATTTTCTGGCAAACAGGAATGAAATTGTAAGATTCCTTTCTTATAATGTAACATAATGTTACATTATGAAACCATCATCTTAACAAAAACGTGACTGATTCATCCCATAAACAGAGAGAAAGAGCAAGACCTTAATAACTTCTTTGGAGCCATGTATGCTGCTGTACAGTTCCTTGGTGCCACCAATGCTGCAACAGTTCAACCTGTAATAGCCATTGAGCGAACTGTCTTCTACCGCGAAAAAGCTGCTGGAATGTACTCAGCCATCCCCTATGCAATGTCTCAGGTTACATTATAATAACCCTGTCTTACGTTATTTCCTAAGTTAATGAAGTATGTTTAGACCACTAACTGAATCTTAAATGGCGCAGGTGGCTGTGGAGATCATGTACAACACAATACAAACAGGAGTTTACACGCTAATCCTTTACTCAATGATAGGATATGACTGGACAGTGACCAAGTTCTTTTGGTTCTACTACTACATGCTAACGAGCTTCATCTACTTCACTTTATATGGTATGATGCTTGTGGCATTGACACCAAACTATCAAATCGCTGGAATCTGCATGTCCTTTTTCCTCAGTCTTTGGAATCTATTTTCTGGTTTCCTCATCCCAAGACCGGTAACATTACTAATCAACTTACACCAATTTGTTAAAAATGTTAAAAGAGCGTAACTAAGTTGGTTTTTATGGGGACTACCCAGCAAATACCCATATGGTGGAGATGGTACTACTGGGCAACACCAGTGGCTTGGACATTGTATGGAATCATTACATCCCAAGTAGGAGACAAAGATACGATGGTGCAGATAATTGGAGTTGGAGACATGAGTCTCAAAACGTTGCTCAAGAATGGATTCGGGTTCGAACATGACTTCTTACCAGTTGTAGCTGCTGTCCACATTGCATGGATCCTGCTCTTTGTCTTTGTCTTTGCTTATGGTATCAAGTTCTTCAACTTCCAAAGAAGGTGAAGACCTTCGTAGAATATATGTAGACGTTGAAATCTTTATAAAAGTGATAACCTCATTTGCCTATGTATCAAGTTCTCTTTGCAAGTTGTTGTCTTCATGTAAATTTTCTGTGTAACCAAAGTATACTACATTTTTTCAAACCTACCACTGATATGTTCTATATTCTCTAATGATTCTCATGGGGTGTAAGTATGGACTAATTTTATTAATTAATCATATGATACAAAATGCATTTTGGAGTTATATTATATATATTGGTAAAAAGCCTAGTATATGAGAAGAAGACAAATTGTTTCAGTTTTGGGTATTTGTGTTGATAACTATGTAGAGATTGTTTTTGTATCTTATAAGCTTGTATAATAATAATATATTTAATTTGTGAGGAAATAGTTAAGATAAATTAAAATGGTGAGTTTTTACTAAAATAGCAGTTTCCGTTGACATCTTATTTCTGAAATTTATATACAAACAAGATACACTCGCAATTTCAATATATATATATATATATATATATACAAGAAGTTTTATGTGATTTTTTTTTATTTCAATGTTTCTACATATCTAGGTACTTTTATTTTTATCAAATTCTGCGTAACTAATTACCATTTTACAAATTTCATTTAGAACTAAAAAAAATTAATTATATTTTCATATTACATTTTAAAAAGTAGATTTCTTTATATATGTGCATTGATGTAAAACATATATCATTTCTTGGTAAATCTATGAAACAAAGAGAAAGAGAGTATTATATATATTGGTAAATCTATATATATTCATTATTCTCCGTTTGAATGCGGGACAGACACGAATCCACCTGAGATTTGGAATCTTGAATCTCCGCAGCATAACCCGCCTCCTTCGTCGACAGCATTCGCCATGATAAGACGAGACGAAGATCTGGCCCGAACGATGAGCGGGAGAGGGAGTTTAGGCACCACCAGTCACCGGAGTTTTCCAGGAGCTTCAAGAAGCTTCAGTGACATGCTCACTCATCCGGAAGCGGACAAGGTATGACAAGGTATTCGTGCGAGAGGAAGATGACATGGAGCTCCGGTGGGCGGCAATTGAGAGATTACCGACGTACGATAGGCTACGAAAAGGATGTTGCCGCAACAAACGACGGTCAACGGGAAGGGTAGGCTTGAAGAAGTTGACCTCACAAAGCTAGCACCTAAGGAGAAGAAACACCTCATGGAGACTATTTTGAAGTTCGTTGAAGAAGATAACGGGAAGTTTCTCCGTGGATTGACAGAAAGAACATACTGGTTATTGTACTTTTGATGCTTTTTTGGTTTGTCTGAATTCGAGTTCTTGCAAAACTACAATAAGACAAAACATAAGTGTTTATGTCTTTTTTTTTATATTTATTTATTCCATATCCAATTCTTTATTCTCCGATTAGTACGATATTGTCTATTTTGGGTTTTATAGGCAAGCGTCCGCATTAATTTACTTTTGGTTTTTTTTTTCAGAAGATCTCGTACTATTAGAGTTGGACATCTTATATATTAGACTTTTTTTGTTTAATATCCAATGCGGACTTAGTTTGATATCTCACATTCTCCTCCTCAAACTACATGTCACACTTATCTCGTGTGTTCTTTTCTTGAGAATGCGTCTCTTGCAACATCTCATTTTTTTGAAGATGTTTGTCCCACGACATCGCAGGTTCTATGATCTTTTGACTAGTTTCTGCCATGACCTCCTCTTCCACCTTGAAGGATCTCATTCTTACTCGAATGGTATTTTTGATCTTTATGTATATTTTCGCCAAACCACTCTGACCAATTGTTGGGATTGTGAAATCTTATGTCCAACTAGTTATTCTCCGATTAGTACCATATTGTCCACTATGGACCTTATAAACAAGTCCGCATGGATTTATTTTTGATTTCATTTCTATAAAGTTTCGTATTATTAGAGTTGAACATCTTCTTATATATTAGAGTCTCTTTTATCTAATATTCAATATGGACTTATTTTGATTTTTCACATTGGTTTGACTTTCGTTTTTGGTTCGTTAAGGAAACATATGGGGATCGAAGTTCCGAAGAATGAAGACTGAAGTAAGGTACGAGAATATATCAGTGCAAGGAGATGTACGTAGTGCAAACAGAGCACTTCCTACTCTCTTCAACGTCAGTTTTGAATACATTAGAGGTTTTCAACTTTTCTTCTATTTTTCTGGTTAATTTTATTTTGTATTAATGAGAAAATAACAGATACTCAAAAAGGTCTCAGTTTTAATAAATAAATAATTAGATTTTATTTTATAAAAAATAAACCGATCATAACCTGCACCACAGACCTTTGAGCTTTTCGACGACATTATCCTGCTCTCAGAAGGACACACATTGTCTACCAGGGCCCAAGAGACAAGGTTCTTGAGTTCTTTGAGTAATATGTGGTTCAAATGTCCTGAAAGGAAAGGTGTTGCTGACTTTCTGCAAGAAGTCACGTCTAAGAAAGACCAAGAACAGTATTGGAACAGGAGAGAACAACCTTACAGCTATGTCTCAGTGAGTGACTTCCCAAGCGGCTTTAACGCTTTCCAAACCGGGCAGCAACAAGCTTCAGACATGAGGGTTCCTTGTGACAAAGCTAAAACACATCCTACTGCGTTTGTGACACAAAAATATGGTATATCAAACTGGGAGCTTTTAAAGGCATGATTTGATAGAGAAATGACTTCTTATGTCTACTGGACCGGATATAAATATCGTAATTAACTTGCTCGGTCGAGTATAACTGTCTTAAATTTTCGAAATTTTTTTGTAGATAAGAGTCATCATCTCGAAAAGAATTATATAAGATAAAATATACAAACTTTTTCTCAAAAAAAGATAAAATATATAAACGGTTAGAGTCAATTCATTAATTATCAATTGATTTTAAGTTGAAAGCTTATAATAAATCTGATTCTAACAAAATAATAATGGTCTTAATGTGAGTACGTGACACTGATATGTCAAAGGTCAAATATTATGGTTTTGTTGTTTTTAATTAGCCTTGTAATGTATTTGTCCACTGTGTTGCGATGAAGCTGCTTTATGGGTGTATGTATTGATCGCTATGAAAAGATTTTCCTTAAATATGTTGATGTATCATTGTTACTAATGCTTTGTCCGATGCCCATGCATATTGTGATGCCCTGCGAAGTCTGGTTTTATGTGTTGTGTTCTTAAGATACACCGTACACGGGTAATGTGTGTAATTTATGGAGATAATATGGAGGTATGGATCGATTAAACTATGCATGTCAAACACAATTATAATCTTTCCAGTAAGATGAGACAGATTTCTTTGCTTAGGCTGCGTTGATGTGTTTAGCATGATTACCGGTTAAATATCCTTCTACAGCTTCTGTAGTTTATTATATTATTGTTATAACTGAAATATGTTTTATAAATAAATTTTAATTATGCTTAGATAGCTATGTCAAGAACAAAATGACACATGGATCTTTAAATTGTTTGAAGAGGTTCTTAACAAGGAACTTAGACATTTTATGACTTTCTTTCTTGCTTTTTTATTTTATTTTTATTATATATTTAAATTTTAATTATGTTTTAAATAGCGAAACAGCGGTCAATAACACAGAATAACACATGAAGAAATAATGTCTCTAAAATTGTTTGGAGAGGTTCTTGCTAAAGAAACTATTAGAATTTATGACTTATTCTTTTTTGCTTTTTTTTTTAATTTTTAATTGTTTTTTGTCAGAAAAAACTTGTGTAAACAACTACCCTTAATCAAAAACAACATAACCTAAAGAGAGAGAAAGCTCTGCCTTCTCTCTAAAGTTCAGTCCTGAAAATTTCCACCGGCCGACGGAGTGGGCTTCCACAGCCACCGTCGGTCTGGTTTGCTTTCCGTTTAGCTTTCGTTCTATCTTTTTAGTTTTGTTTGTTCTGTTCTTTTTTTGGCTCTCAGATTCCGGGAGGCGGAGGCTTTCACAGTTCCGCCGCCGCCGGCTTTGACACCGGGAAGTAGAGGCTTCTATAGCTCTACTATCGTCGGCTCTCGTTTCCGAGAAGTGGTGGCTTCTACAGCACTGCTATCTTCGGCTCTGGTTCCCGGAAAGTGGTAGCTCCTTTAGTATCCATATCTTCGGTTTTGCTTCTTAGGGTTTCTGTGGTTTCATGTTCTTTTCGATCTATGAGTTTGGGTTTCCAAAGCTACTCACCTCTTGTTCTATCATCTGAAACCGCTTCATGTATGACGGAGATGAAAGATCAATTGTAGGTGTTTAATTATTCGGATGTACTCGTAGATCTGTGTTGGTGTGTGGAGGATCTGTTGGTTTGGAAATCGGACGAGATCTCGATGTGTTCGATGGATGCTCTCCGATGAAGTTTCTCAGGCGGTGAAGATCGGTTGTCTCGATCTGGTGGAATTTAGGTGCGGCTGGCATCGGTGTGTTGGTGGAAGCTAGGGTTTTCGGTTTATGGGCTTTGGCTTTTAGGCCCAACTTGTTTTATGTTTTCTGTTTGGGCATTGTATCTGGGTCCTTTGTATAACTATATTTATGTGATGAGCTTTGTCCCTTATTAATAAATTCAGAAGGAAAAAAAAAAAACAACTAACCTTAATGCTGCCATAAATTTGATCTGTTTTTCTGTTTTTAATATATAATAACACCTCAAATAAGAGTATACTAGAAACAATTTTCTTTTAAAATAAAGAAAAAAAATGCTGCCATAAATTTGATCTGTGTTTCTGTTTTTAATATATATGAACACTTCCAATAAGAGTATTACTAGGAATTTTTTTTCTTTTAAAATAAAGAAACAAATTAAAAAACAGGAAAAAGAGTGTATTAGGATTCTAAAATTGGAGCTAATAGAAAATTCATTAGAATTTTTAATGCCATGTGTCCACTTATTGATCACTAATTGAATTATAAAGATAAACTGTATTAAATAATAATATTAATTTGTTTAGATATTTTTTTTTAGATCTATGAAAGTGATTGTCTTATTTTTTTGTGCAGGTACAAAATATTTAGATACACAACTAATATCAATACAGACAATTTTTTTTGCTGTCAATAAACACTAAACAGAAGAAGAATAGAGGACAAATGACGATATTCCTAATTATACAAAAGGAAAATGGCTTTATTCTGCGAAAGTGAAAATTGCATTAACTGTGATAATTCATTTATTGAATAGTCCATAGAGTATACTCCAAAGTTTGGTCGTGTATATAATGCAATGGCATTTTTTGTAATTCTTGTAATATGCTAAAGATTGTTTAGTTTGGAGTTTGAAAACAGACGAAGTGGAACACAGTAAAAAAGTCACAACTTAAAAATATTTTTTGATGGATGATGACGTTCGTGATTTATGGTCATTCCAATGAGATTTTCTTTGAATATCTATAATCGGAAAATAAACAATAAGTTTATAGCCTTTTTTTTAAATAGTTCTGGATTTTGTCTTGTAGTGGGGTTTAATATGTTTTCAAAACAAATCCAGCCATAATATCAAATTTAGTATTATTTCAACGCTACATTTACTATTTTGAAGTTAAACAATATTTTTTAAAATAAATTTTAAATACTATATTAAATTTGAAGTACATTTATTATTTTCTCTTATAAATACATAAAATATTTTTTGGTCATTATATATTTCAATTTCAGTGAAGAAACATAGTTACATGTACAAAATGTTACCCATCAACAATATATTGAACTTGAAAGGTACGTACATATATTATTTGTTTATAAATTCTACATAATGAAAACTGGGTTACTCGTTTCTTTTTATAAAATTGTTTAATTATTTATTTATGTTAATAATTATCTTGAGATTACTTAAATATTTCATACATTTATAATATTAAATGTTTTGATTTATCTACAAAATAGTTGAAAGAGAATTAATGAAGTCTATATTTATGCCTAAAAATGGCAGATTTATTTGACATCTTATATCTTTTCTTAGATGTTAGACAAAGATAATATTATTTTGTTTATTTGTAAATCTATATAATAGATTCTTCAAAGAAATGTAAGACTGTAGAAAGACCAAAAACTTCGCCCGCCTATTGTCTCTCTCTCTCGCCAATCTTTAATGCCGGACGGAAACAAATAGACTTGGAATCTCGAATCTTGAATCTCGTCTAAGCATATTCCACCTCCTTCCTCGTAACTCATCAAACCGGACGACACGTCGGCATCTTAGGACGAGACGAAGATCTGGTCCGAACGATGAGCGGGAGAGTGAGTATTCATTCTAGAAGTTTCAGAGACGTGCTCACGCATCCGGCGGCGGACGATGTATTCGTGAGAAGCGAACGGAGAGAGGAAGATGACGTGGAGCTCAGGTGGGCGGCGCTAGAGAGATTACCGACGTACGATAGGCTACGAAAAGGGATGTTGCCGCAACAAACGTCGGTTAACGGGGAGGTTGGGCTCGAAGAAGTTGACCTCACGAAGCTCGCACCTAAGGAGAAGAAACACCTCATGGATATTATTTTGAAGTTAGTTGAAGAAGATAACGAGAAGTTTCTCCGTCGATTGAGAGAAAGAACAGACAGGTTTTTTGTACTTCTGATGCTTTTTTTTTAGTTTGGTCTGTATCCGAGTTCTGACACAAGTACCATATTAAAACAAAACTTAAGTGTTTATGTCTTTTTATCTTTGTAAGTATTTTTTTGAATGGATTTCGTTTTGGTCCGTTTGAGAAAACAGGGTGGGAATCGAAGTACCAAAGATTGAAGTAAGGTATGAGAATATATCAGTGCAAGGAGATGTACGTAGTGCAAGCAGAGCGCTTCCTACTCTCTTCAACGTCACTTTGAATACACTCGAGGTTCTCAATCTTTTTTTTTAATTTATAAAAGATAATAGATGATCAATTTTAAAAGATGATTTAATTTTTTTTATAATATAAGATACTTTCACATATTAGTTAGCTTTCACTTTCTTATGTAACCCATTATATTTTAGCTGTTTTATATTAAATTAATTAATTTTAATCATATTTTGATATTTTTCGAATTATCTTTTTACAATATAGGTACTTAAGTTAAAACAAAACATCTTACAGTGTTAACAAATAAGTAAAATTATATTCTTAAAAGAAATAAGCCAAACATAAGATGCCAAGCTGCCAAGATGCTGTAAGATACGAGTTTCAGGAAAAAGATAAAACCTAAACTTCACAGGTTCTTGCATCTTATAAAATAAATGTTACCTTTTAATGGGATGAAAGTCTTTTTGTCAATTCGCGATGTTGAAGTCTTATCTGTCCAAAGTGTATATATCTTGACAAAACTAGAATTTGTGTCTAGTTTACAGAAAAAACTAGAACTTGTGTATAAATAAATGTTAAATTTGTGAAATTCATTAGGATTTTGAAATAATTATATTCATTTCTTTATTCTTTTCCTTTCATTTTACAAACAATGGCCAAGCTTTACTCAAGACGTTTTTTTCTGTTATTTTCATGTATAGAGCATTCTTGGAATGTTCCACCTCCTTCCATCTAAAAAGAGCAAAATTCAGATACTTAATAATATCTGTGGCATTGTCAAACCATCAAGGTAAAATTAATTTCATAATGAGATAGTGATCTCTGGTATATAGGAAGAAGATATAGTGAGTTACATTGTCGTTGAACATTCTTGCTTGCAGAATGACCTTATTACTTGGTCCACCAAGTTCAGGGAAAACAACATTTCTACAAGCTTTGGCTGGAAAGCTCGATGACACCCTCCAGATGTCTGGGAGGATAACTTACTGTGGACATGAGTTTAGCGAGTTTGTTCCTCAAAAGACATGTGCGTACATTAGCCAACATGACCTTCACTTTGGAGAAATGACGGTGAGAGAGACGCTGGATTTCTCTGGACGCTGTCTAGGTGTTGGCACTCGGTATCAGCTGCTGACTGAGATCTCAAGGAGGGAGAGAGAAGCTGGTATAAAGCCAGACCCTGAAATTGATGCATTCATGAAATCTATTGCCATACCAGGGCAAGACGCTAGTTTGGTTACAGACTATGTGCTTAAGGTAGAGCTTTTCTTGATGTCTTGCTAGTGTACTAACAAAGTGGAAAATGGTGTTTTTGGCTCATATTTGGTAAATTTTAACAATATATAAAAGAAGTACACATCAGTAATTTAGAAAAAAATATTAGTATATAAATTATTACCTTTTATATATTAATTAATTATTTTATAGTGCTACAAAGTGAAGAAATGGTGTTTTGGCTCATCTTTGGTACATGCTAACCTGACAGATACTTGGTCTTGACACTTGTGCTGACGTACCTGTTGGAGATGTGATGAGACGAGGTGTTTCTGGTGGACAGAGGAAGCGTCTAACAACAGGTTAAAACTTATAGTATGTCACTTTGATATCCTCATGATTCATTACAGTGTCCATAACTTGGATGACTCTTGTCTAAAACTGAGCAGGAGAGATGTTGGTAGGACCAGCTACAGCTCTTTTCATGGATGAAATTTCAACAGGCTTAGACAGTTCAACAACATTCCAGATTTGCAAGTTCATGAGGCAGTTAGTTCATATATCAGATGTTACAATGATCATCTCTCTTCTGCAACCTGCACCAGAGACCTTTGAGCTTTTCCACGACATTATTCTGCTCTCAGAGGGACACATTGTCTACCAGGGCCCAAGGGACAAGGTTCTTGAGTTCTTTGAGTACATGGGGTTCCAATGTCCTGAAAGAAAAGGTGTTGCAGACTTTCTGCAAGAAGTCACCTCTAAGAAGGACCAAGAACAGTATTGGAACAGGAGAGAACAACCTTACAGTTATGTCTCAGTGAGTGACTTCTCAAGCGCCTTTAACATTTTCCACACCGGGCAGCAACTAGCTTCAGACATCAGGGTTCCTTATGACAAAGCTAAAACACATCCTGTTGCATTAGTGACACAGAAATATGGTATATCAAACTGGGACCTTTTCAAGGCATGCTTTGATAGAGAATGGCTTCTTATGAAACGCAACTCCTTTGTGTATGTCTTCAAGACGGTCCAGATAACCATCATGTCTTTGATTGCCATGACGGTCTATCTTAGGACAGAAATGCATGTTGGCACGGTGCAAGATGGTCAAAAGTTTTATGGTGCTCTATTTTTCAGCTTGATCAATGTACTGTTTAATGGAATGGCTGAACTATCGTTCACAGTGATGAGGCTCCCAGTTTTCTACAAGCAGAGGGACTTCTTGTTCTATCCTCCATGGTCTTTCGCCTTACCAGCTTGGCTTCTAAAGATCCCATTATCTCTTATTGAGTCAGGAATATGGGTTGCTCTTACATATTACACTATTGGTTTTGCTCCTGCTGCTTCCAGGTAAATCTGATTGCTTACTTAGGAACTTTCTTTATGTTCTATTTTTTTGTTCTTTTGAACTAACACAAGTTGTGCCATTAGGTTTTTCCGGCAATTTCTGGCATTTTTCTGTGTGAATCAGATGGCCCTTTCCTTGTTTAGATTCCTTGGAGCCGTTGGAAGAACAGAAGTCATCTCCAACTCGGTTGGGACCTTCACAATGCTAGTTGTATTTACTCTTGGAGGATTCATTATTGCTAAAGGTAAGCATATGATCTCTTTGTTATATGCATGAGCTAAGTAAAAGAAACAGTAGCAAAGTTAAAACATTTGACTGGATAGAGTAAAGTTCTTTATGATCACATATCTTATCACAAAACATATAAAACCTGTTTGAACTACCTAATCAAACACCATCATCCTCTGATAGATTGTTAAGTGACCATATCTTTTTTTTTCTTTCTCAGATGATATCCCACCATGGATGACTTGGGCTTATTATATATCCCCTATGATGTATGGACAGACTGCAATTGCTATAAATGAGTTTCTTGATGATAGATGGGGAGCGGTAAGATCTCACTAAGTCCTCATCTGGTTGACTTCTCTTTGTCTGACTTGATGCAATATCTGTTATGTTACATGTTGCAGCCCAACACTGATGCCCGCATCGACCCGAAAACAGTTGGAGAAGTCCTTCTGAAGAGCCGAGGCTTCTTTACAGAGCCATATTGGTTCTGGATCTGTATCGTGGCGCTACTTGGGTTTTCTTTGTTGTTCAATCTCTTTTACATAATAGCCTTGATGTATTTGAACCGTAAGTGCTCTTCTATCTCTGGAAAAGGATCATTTTGCTAGTTGAAAAGATATTGAAAACATTTATGTATTCTTTCAGCTCTTGGTGACTCCAAAGCTGCAGTTGTGGAAGAAGGTAAAGACGAACAGAAAGGAACAGAAGGTGAACTCTTTTAACCTCTTTTATGTTTGAGTGTTATGTCTTTTCACTTCAGAAAATGTGCCAAGGTTTCTGATTCTACTGAGAATCTGTGTAGGTTCTCTTGTGGAACTAAGTAGCCGTTCAAGTAATGGACCAAACAGAGGAATGGTTCTACCTTTCCAACCACTTTCTCTTGCATTCAACAATGTGAACTACTACGTGGACATGCCTGCAGTAAGTAAATTACACGTCTCAGTTACATTTGTTTCCATTTAAATTTCATTTATTGTTTCCCTTAAAACATTGCAGGAAATGAAAGCTCAGGGAGTTGAAGGGGATCGCCTCCAGTTACTAAGAGACGTTGGAGGTGCTTTCAAGCCAGGCATATTGACTGCATTGGTCGGTGTCAGTGGTGCAGGTAAGACGACCTTGATGGATGTCTTGGCCGGAAGGAAAACAGGAGGCTACATTGAAGGGAGTATTAGCATATCCGGTTATCCAAAGAAACAATCAACATTTGCCAGAGTCTCTGGTTACTGTGAACAGAATGACATCCATTCTCCACATGTTACAGTTTATGAATCCCTCATTTATTCAGCTTGGCTTCGTCTTTCGGTTGATATAGATGCCAAAACACGAGAGGTAAGTACTATTACTAAGCATAAAGTTTCATTGTTCTCTTTATAAAAGTTGTAACCTTTTTTTTCCTATGTATTTATTGTTAGATGTTTGTTGAAGAAGTAATGGAGTTAGTGGAGCTAAAACCTCTTAGAAACTCTATAGTTGGCCTTCCTGGAGTTGATGGTCTTTCAACAGAACAGAGAAAGAGGCTTACTATTGCTGTTGAATTGGTTGCTAACCCTTCTATAATCTTCATGGACGAGCCTACATCTGGTCTTGATGCAAGAGCTGCTGCCATTGTTATGCGTACTGTTAGAAACACCGTTGATACAGGAAGAACTGTTGTTTGTACCATTCACCAGCCTAGCATCGACATTTTCGAATCTTTTGATGAGGTTTGCATCCAGACCAACTCTATTTTTGAGTATTAAAACTAGAATACAGTTGATGAATCATCTTTGGGTGGATGCAGCTTCTGTTGATGAAACGTGGAGGGCAAGTTATATATGCTGGAAGTCTAGGGCATCACTCACAAAAACTCATTGAATATTTTGAGGTACTCTCATTTTATTTTACTAATATCTTGGCCTTATGTATTCGTGATACATATCACATACTACTTGCAGGCTGTTGAAGGGGTACCAAAGATCAAGGACGGATACAACCCTGCGACATGGATGCTTGATGTCACCACTCCTTCTATGGAGTCACAAATGAGCTTGGACTTTGCTCAAATATTCGCCAACTCTTCTCTTTATCGGTATGTTTAAGAAGCACAGTTACTACTATTAGTACTATACCAGTGTGTTAAACTGTCTGAAAACTCGCAGGAGAAACCAGGAACTCATCAAAGAGCTCAGTACTCCACCACCAGGATCAAATGATCTCTACTTCCCAACTAAGTACTCTCAACCGTTTTGGACTCAAACCAAAGCTTGCTTCTGGAAACAGTATTGGTCTAACTGGAGATATCCTCAGTATAATGCTATCAGGTTTCTCATGACTATAGCCTTTGGTGTCTTATTTGGTTTGATCTTCTGGCAAACAGGAACGAAAATGTAAGGCTCCTTTCTTATATGTTAAATTAATTATGAAACTATCTTGTCAAAAACCGTGAATGATTCATCCCATAAACCAGGGAGAAAGAGCAAGACCTTAGTAACTTCTTTGGAGCCATGTATGCTGCTGTACTGTTCCTTGGTGCCACCAATGCTGCATCAGTTCAACCTGCAATGGCCATTGAGAGAACTGTCTTCTACCGCGAAAAAGCTGCTGGAATGTACTCAGCCATCCCTTATGCAATGTCTCAGGTTACATTTTAGCAGCTTTGTCATATATTATATCTTAAAAAAAAAACATAGTATCGACCACTAAACGAAGCTTAAATGGTGCAGGTGGCGGTGGAGATCATGTACAGCACGATACAATCCGGAGTTTACACGCTAATCCTTTACTCAATGATTGGTTATGACTGGACAGTGACCAAGTTCTTCTGGTTCTACTACTACATGTTAACAAGCTTCATCTACTTCACTCTATATGGTATGATGCTTGTGGCCTTGACACCAAACTATCAAATCGCTGGAATCTGCATGTCCTTCTTCGTCGTTCTTTGGAATCTCTTCTCCGGTTTCATCATCCCTAGACCGGTAACATTATTTAGAAAGTTACATCAATCAATAATCATATAAAAAAAAGTTTAAATAACCTTTAAATTCTGGTAACAAACACAGCAAATACCGATATGGTGGAGATGGTACTACTGGGCAACACCAGTGGCTTGGACATTGTATGGCATCATTACATCTCAAGTAGGAGACAAGGATTCTATAGTGCAGATCACTGGAGTTGGAGACATGAGCCTCAAAACGTTGCTCAAGAATGGGTTGGGATTCGAGCATGACTTCTTACCAGTTGTAGCTGCTGTCCACATTGCATGGATACTGCTCTTTCTCTTTGCCTTCGCTTATGGTATTAAGTTCCTCAACTTCCAAAGAAGGTGAAGAAACTTTGTACAAGATAGTTGAAAATCTTTATAGAATATTGTTTGCAAGTTGTTGAATTCATGTAACTTTTCTTTATATTATTTTGCTACTATTTGGTTAGGAACAATTAGACTTTTTCTCAATAATTGCTCTACCAAGTGATATGATATGAAACCTGCTTGCTTCCAAAAACATAAATCTTTGGGAGGAAAATCTGCAGAGGACTGTTACTGATACAGGGTAAAGCTTAAGAGAAGGGAAGGTGATAAAAAAAAACTCAAAGCAGAACAGTTGTGTTGGTTTGACACTATTCAATGAAAGGCTTGCGTTGAAACACCAAGCTGATGAAGAACACTGGTTGGGGAAGACGATGAGGAAGATCTCAGGACTTCGGCCAATGGTCCCCCCATGTGATGGTGGTTGTGGTGGGTACCTCCACCGCTCCACCAGCTCATGTTTTGCTGGTCCCTCCCACTGTTGTTGTTTCTAGCTTCCTCTTCATTGCCGGTGGACAGCTTTAGAGAGACGTCTGAGGAAGAGTTTCCAGGCATGGAGATGGAGAGACAAGTGACTGAGCTCATGGGGCTTGAACTATTGTCAGCTTCAGAACGAGGCCAGTCATCAAAGAAGTGTCTCAAGATGTGGCCTCCATCTGTTCCAGTGTTCCCAAATCCATTATGGGGCTCGTATGGCCTCTTGTTGTTGTTATTGCTTTCTTGCTTCATCTCTGAACAACTGTTAACAAAGCACAAAGCAAAATACTATCAACAGAGATTCACAATTAGACTCAACAACAACATAGCTGGAAGCATGTTAAATTGTTATCAATGCAGGTTGTTAAGGATAGTTAAGTAGTTCATAGGTTTAGTTTATTATCTCTAGCAATGAGTTTTGTATTTTGTGATGTGTGTGGATAGGGGAAGTGGGTGCAGAAGAATCTAAAAGCTTTAACTTTTTTGATGGGTCAGCTTTCACTAAGGTCCTACCATTCCTTTGTTCTGTATCTAAAGTCTCTCTCTCTTTATGTTTGAAAAGTGTCGCAGCTAGCTTCAAATAATAGATTCTATCAAATCCAACGTTATCATTATCTCTCAAAAGAAAAAAGCCAACAAACAAACAAAAAAGCCCCTAAAACTGATAAGGATGTGTCTCTCAGTTTCCAACATTACCCCTCTCTCCACAACATCGCTTCACATTCAATGTATGTATGATAAACATACAAACCAAGTTATGTTTCATTAGTTATTAAATATCAGAATCAATCTTGATTTCCTTCTAAATCTGTAAAGGTGAAAATCAGTTGCAGATTTGGATATCTTTTCGATTCACTGTCTTTGAACAACTGTCTCAAGTCTTAACTAAAAGCTTATTGTCTTAATGCTTTTGACCAACAAGATCAAGAACTGAAAACAGACATTGAACAAACAGTCATTTAATTACCTCTGACTAGAGAAGAAGAAGCTAGATGATCCTCCTTGACCCACTTCCTCACCACGGCCAAAAGCAAATGAAGATGGCGTTGCAGCGGGTGCGGCTGTGGCTGGGGCAGCCATGGAGGTGGTGGTGGTGGTAGCATTGACGGTGGGAGTTTCCACAGGCTTTCTTGAACGGTTGCGGCCACGGTGCATGTGGCGCTCGCAGTACTTGTTGCCAGCAAAGACGTCTCTTGAACATCTCCACTTCTTACCATCCGTTCTCCTGCATCTCCCTGGCTCAGGATCCATCGCCCCCCTCCCCAAATACCCTGTTTTTCCGTATCAAAAATCAAGAACATAGATTATATAATACTATATACTTTCATTCCAATCATAGATGTTAGTAGATCTCCAATAGGGAAGGCACAACATTATAGGATGTGAGAAGTTGTTTAAAAAAAATCAAGAACCCATCACATGTTTCTTCAAGATTTGCAAAACAAAATAATACTACTCAATCTTTGTTCAAAAAAAATAATAATAATACTACTCAATCTTGGGAACACCGAACACAACTCCGTCAAGAACATCACAGAACCCATGCAACCCATTTATAAAATATAATTAATTTTCTCTTCAAACAATGAGGAAGCCATTAAAATAAAGAATAAAAGAAGCATATTCTCATGATGAATGAAACCAAGAAAGGAGAGAGAAAGAAATTCACAAGCAGGCTGGTAGTGAGGGAGGTGTTGAAGGGGGTGGTGAAGAAAGTAGGAAGGAGATAGATGAAGAAGACTTTTCTTGATTGGTAAAAGGAGCTCTTGTGGAACAGCAGCTCCAGCCAGCATGTACCTATAGATCAGTGCCTGTAGTTCAAGTTCTTGCCACTGTGCCCAGCTAAAGAAGCTCCCAATCTCTACAAAACAACAACAAAAAGATTATCATTACTTTGACTCTGTTGAGTTAAAAGTCTCTCTAAAGTTTCAGAACTGTGGGAAAAGAAAAGACTCACTGGGGAACCTGGAAGAAGAATCAGGACATAAGGAGGAGAGTTTAGAAGAGGTAGGCTCGGGGGCAAAGAGTGGAAGAACAGTAGAAGCTCCAGTTTGGGATTGAACCGGATCGAAGACGTGTCTTGGTATCTTAGCTGCAGAAGGCTGTTGTTCTGACTCTGTCTGCACCTGCTGGCTTCTCCATTGTTTCAGTTGCAAATCCATGGGAAAGAGAGAGTGTTGGCTGCTTTTTGCAGGGTCTGGTTTTTAAATATCAGCAAAGTCTTGTGGGGGGGTTGTGAAGAGCAAAAGAAGAAAGAGAACAAAGCTTTTTACTAAGGAATGACTTAGCTGCACTTTGCAAATATAGAAATGAAGCTTTGTTCTTTGCAGTCAGTTTCTGTATCTGACCTTCTTCTGCAGAGAGGAGAGAGAAGAGGAGAGAGGTTTTTATTTAGGCACTTGAGAGTTGTGAGAAAAAGACAGTGAAACAAGACAGCTGGGGGTAGAAAACTATACAGTAAAAGACTATAAGAACAACTATAAAACTTAATTAATTGGGTTCGCAAATCTTCATTAATCTATGATTATTAAACTATAGTTTCTGTGTTGATTATATATTAATATAATAAAGCAAGTCAGGAAACCCAGAAAGAACCACACTGCAAGATGAAGATGGAGAGATAGTAACCTGCAGTTGTTCTGTCTCTGCCTTGGAAATATCATTTTAATAATTTGCATTTCTTTTAATTAGTTTATTGAGGAAACAAAAGCCTGGTTAGTGACAAGCTAATAGAGTCCTCAATCAGATGTTATGATACTAAAGTGATTTGTTTTAAGATTATTTAATGAGTGAGCGTTACATCGATATGATTTGCAGTTGCATTTGATGACAAACCGATGAAACTACCCTAAATTTGAGTTAAATTCTTATTTAATCATACGCCACCGAGTGTATTTTCCACTTCTTTGTTTCCATTTTGGCCTTTAAATTGTGTACCCTCGTCCATATTTTCTATCCCTAGATCTAACATTAACTCCATGGAACCCGTTATATTCTTGGTGGTCAGTTGAAATAATAGTGATCCGCGCAGTGCACAGATAAATAGTTGATTAAACTATTTATTTTAGGATTTTTAGTGATTTAAACTCTCACCTACTTTTGAATCGTAAAATAAACCTTCAACTATTTTTGTAATGTTTTAAACCCTCAACTTACAAACCGTTAACGTTTGTCACCCTC
>OVBX01001267.1:0-27412 GCA_900406325.1 Erucastrum elatum | reverse complement strand
TGTATTAGTATAAATACTGTAAGTACGTTAACTAATGAAGTATTCAGCCCACATTACTATAAGGTGGCCTAGGGATGGGCATTTAGATACCCCTTTGGGTACAGATCGGTTCTTGAAATTAACTTAGATTGTAAGTTATCCTGATGAGTTTAGGATAGAAGCCATACGATTCAATAAGAGGCTGGTTGTAGTCATCAAGATAGGAGACAGTGGTCGGTATCAGTTTGGTTGACCTCAGCGCCCTTGAGGTTGATGGAGGTGACCTTCTATCCATTCTGCTTCAGTAAATTGGCGAGCTTGTACCAACTCCATCCTGCTCACTCTTAATCGAATCTTCTTCTAATACATGCCTAGTATTTCTTCCTACAGTTATCTTTTGTATATATGTAATATATATACGGCTGTTATGTGTTTATCATCATGTCAATTTGTCTTTGTTAAAAGAACGATAGCGAAATGCAGCTTTGTTCGAATTCTCAACGGTTATCACGTTCATTTCTACCATACCATGTAAAATATTATACGGCAACACTTGCCAGTCTCATCTTGAGTTCTTGATGTGTTGTAGTGGTCCTAGTGGAGTAACTTGGAGGAATACACATCTTCTAAACTAGGGCTTAAGGGGACCAAAGAGAGATATGCAACATTTACAGTTTTGCTTAGAACAACACTTTGTATTATTTAGATCTTCCAAATTTTTAGTTTCTTTAGAAAAATATCTACATGCTTTTTGTCTGAATATGAAATAAACTCCTTAAACTCTTGAGTTCACATTACCAATATGGCCTCTTCTCATTTTTAGTAAGTTTTTTAACTGAGAGCTACAGTTTTCAAAATTAAACTAAACGAATATTTAGCTGAAATTAAACTAAAATATTAAAGTTGTTTTACATGTTTCCTAGTGGAACATATCAAAGATGTTTTTTTGAAGTAAGACATTTAAAATTTATATTTTTTTTGTTAAAGAAGTGTTTCAAATCACGTTTCCTTCAGAATAAATTTGCAACGGTGAACCGGCTGAACCAAACAAATATACCGTGGTATTTATTTATATATAGTATGAAACAAAATAGTTATATGCTCGGATGCTCCTTACAATAACAAATACAATAAGATATGAAAAAAAAAATTGCAAGATTTGAACCAGACAAAAAGCAAAAGATTTGCAAGATAATCTTCTCTATCTGCATTAGCTAATATTTTATTAAAATATATAAATTTAGCAGGTATGGTAGATTTTACATGCAATTAGATTAAATTCTTTGAAAATGATCGTATAGGTAATTAATGTGCCTGTCAACAAGTTGAACTTTGAAATTTGAATTAGGTGCAGGCACATCATCAGAAAGTAGACGATTTAAATTACAAAATTTGTAAATTTCCCATAATGCATCAAAAATCTGTTAGTGAAATGAAAAGCTAAGGAAGTGGAGAGCCACAAAACAAAATTTGTGTTGCCCTTTTGAGGCTTAAGACACACAGATAACGCGTTTACTCCCCTAAACCCTGAACAAGTCTCAACAGGTCTTCCCATTCCAATTACATTTTTAAAAAGGAAAAAGTCCTGATTTTAGACCAAAATGAATTAGAAAAGGCAATTAAAAATATTAAATGCCTGCAAAAATGATATCTTGACTGCGTGATGACCTTCAAGAATGTGTTAATGGCAACAACATAATAATAAAACGTAGAGGAAATAGTCTTGGATGACCATTAACTGTATGAATAGTCGGTTTGATTAGTGGGAGGGAGGTCAAATGACAACCTCTAATCCTTGTTATAAACCTCTTCTATCTCTACACATGTGCAACTGTGGAATTAGTTTTAACATAATTTAATTACATAAAGATTACAGAGCGACAAAACCAAACACTTGGCCACGTTTATTGCTAAGTACTAGTCCCGCAATATCTGTTGTCTTAAAGGTAACCGCAAGTATATAAAATCTTTATACTTTAATAACAATCTAAAAAAACTCTTTGCATCTTCCTCTGCTTTCTCTTTTGCAATTATTTACATCTTCTTCTACTTGTCAGGTTCTCTTTTCTTGTCCTTTTCTGTGTATAGATATTTTGTGTTGTCATGATTCTGACAAAATCTGACGCACCAAATCTGCATTATTTGTCTTTTTCCATCGTCTCATGATTGTCTCTTGTGTGTTTCCAGCTTTGCATAGGGTCCATTGATTTTTCAGCCATGGATTATGATCTGGTAACATACAAAAAAAAGGCGTTTCTCTTTTATCATACCAATTAACAAGAATATGTTCTCATTCTTGATTCTGTTTATTTTTTGCTAGGTTCGTTCCAAGAAGAGTATCAAACGAGCAGAATCCACCAAATCACATCTATGGTGGTGGGATAGTCATGTAGGCCTCAAAAACTTCAAGTGGCTCGAGAATAATCTCGATGGTGAGTAGTCCTAGTCAGTCCATCTCATTGTGTCATTTCTCCTGTTATATCATATGTGTTCATTAGCTCCACGCATGTTATTGTGTGGTTGTGATCAGAGATGGACAGGAGCGTGAAACGGATGGTGAAGTTGATAGACGAAGATGCAGATTCGTTTGCCAAGAAGGCAGAGATGTATTACCAAAAGAGGCCTGAGCTTATCAGCCTTGTCGATGAGTTCCACCGTATGTACCGTTCTTTAGCCGAGCGTTACGAGAACATCACCGGAGAGCTGAGAAAAACATCCCCATCAGAGCTTCTTCAGTCACAAGGCTCAGGCTTCTCTGACATCTCCTCCTCTGACCTCACCACCACTGAGGTTAATAGGTTAAGCCGTCCTCCTTCACGTCGTGCTCCTGGTTTTGACTACTTCCTTGGCTCTGGTGGACTTCCCTCTGATGATTCTGCTTCTGTTACAGACTCTGAACTTGAATCTGATGATTCTTCTGTGATTAATTGTCCTGCCAATGTGAGTGTTATTGGCTCTGACTTTCAGTCTTTGAGCAAAAAGGTCGCTGATCTTGATCTTCCCTCTAAACTTGCTGCTTGTGAGCAAGAACTGAGAGATGCAAACGACAAGATACAGAACTCAGAAAACCAAATCTTTATGTTAAAGAGTCAGCTCGCTAGATACTTGCCATCCGAGTTGGATGATGAAGAGCCAGCAGCAGCTTCTACACAAGACATGGACGTTCAGTCTCTGTCTGAAGAGCTGCGAGTCACAAGCCTGAGGCTCAGGGAGGCAGAAAAAGAAAACGGAAACATGAGAAAAGAAGTTGAGAGGCTCAAGAGCCTGCAAAGCCTGCTTGTCTCGGCGCAGAAAGAAACTGCATCGTGGAAAAGCAAGTCTAGCGCAGATAGAAGAGAGCTGGTGAAGGTTCTGGATAGAGTCTCAATGTTGAAGTCTAGTTTAGCAGGTAGAGATCATGAGATCAGGGATCTGAAGATAGCTTTGTCTGACGCAGAAGAGAAAATATTCCCGGAGAAGGCACAGGTCAAAGCCGAGATATCACATCTCTTGGAGGAACAAACACAACTCGATGAGCAGTTCAAGGAGCTGGAAGCTCATGTGCGTTATCTTGACGAAGAGATAAGAAGAGTAACCAGTGAGAAAGAGGAAGAGGAGGAAAGGCTTAAGGGAGAAATCGTGTTCTTGACAGTGGAGAAGGCAGAAGAAATCGAGTTCTTGACAGTGGAGAAGGCAGAGAAAGAGAGATGCATAGAGACGTTAGCCAAAAAAGTGAGTGAGCTAGAATCAGAGATGAGTAAGCTTGGAGATGAAATGAAAGCAGAAGAGAGTAGGAGAATAGAGATGGAGAAGGAGCTGGAGAAGCAGACGAGGGTGCTAGAGGAAGTATCTGAAGAGAAGAGGGAAGTGATAAGACAACTTTGTTTCTCACTGGACTACTGCAAAGACGAGTGCAAGAGACTACGTGATGCCTTTTCAGGGCATCCACCTATAAGACCATCCTCCATTCTCGCTTCTTGATTCTTGATGTATAGCCATATATACTATTTTTGTAACTTGCTTTGTGTAATTCTCACATATAAAGAGCTGTTTTGGGTTCGGTTTTGTTAAAAAAAACTCAAAAGATTTGGGAACTATCTGTGTTTGATCAGATATGCATTATCTAGTTTGTGTTCTGACACTGAAACAAGCAGACATTCTCAAGTGTTTACAAACACTAGTGTATAATATGACTATGGATTATGGTCCAGTGCTCAAGTAAAGTCACATACATGATGATATATGTATAAATAAAAAGAAAAATGTGAAAGAGTTTCATTCATTTATTCAGACCAATCAACATGAGTACTTGGTTGTGCTATGTACAGCTAACAACCCAGAAGAGAATGTTTACTTGAGATGCTCAACACCACTTACCAAAATCAAACTTCACCAGGAAGCATAGTATCTACAGGACCAAGATCACAGTAGGCGATGCCCTGAAACATACATCCATGAAGCAACTCAGGTTAGGTTTTATATAAAATGGTTTTGTTATTTGGATAGACAAGACAGAGATACATACATCTCCAGTGAGGTGTGCAACACATTTCTTCTCAGCCAACAGTTCCGCTTCCGACTGCAAAATGTTTTCATGTCTCGCTTTAACTTCAGGCATTTAGACACAAAACCCCACAAAAGACTAATCTGTAAGAAGGTAATACCTTGGCGATTCGTTTGCGTAGGTAGTCATCAATCTCTACATCCTTGACAAGCTCATAATCTCCATCTCCCTAAGAGAAAAAAACACAATGTTGAGAGTTGCCACTAGATAAAAGCTTTCATGTATTTAGGACAGAACATACCTTTGACCGGCATGGCATGCTGAAGACAAGGTCCTCTGCAATACCATAAGGATTTCCATTTGTGTACACCTAAAAACATTATATTTACAGAAACCATATCAAAGTCTGAAACCAATCTATATTGTCGTTATCAAAATGCGGCGTAAAAGAAGATGTACCCCAGTAGAAAACCAGTCACCCTCAGGAGTAGGAGTCACAAGAGATTTTATAGCATCAACAATGGAAACAGCGGTAGAAGCAGCAGAAGATCGGCCCCATTTCTGAATTAGTAAGCCACCTCTCTGTAAAACAAACACAAAACCAACTTACTCAGTCAATAGTGTTATCTCCCAATGAATAAATCATCACAAGACCAGAGGAAGTAACATTTTACCTTCTGCACACTCTCAGTGAATCCCTCTTCTAACCATTTGTGATCTGTGATAACCTCCTTCACCGGCAGGCCATTGATTCTGGCATTCAGGAAGTCTGGCACCTGATTCACCTCTTAAAGATCAGAAAAACATCCCAAGATGCAGAGACACAACAAGTGACACTAGAGCAAGTTAAGGCAAAACCTGAGTTGTGGAGTGATTTCCCCATATGGTCATATTAGAGACTTTATCGTAAAAGACACCAGCTTTAAGAGCAAGCTGCAAAATGTAATTGTCAATCATATGTTAGTAAAGAAAATGCAAATGATCACATACATTTATGTGTGCAAATGTGGTACCTGGCACTTGGCTCGGTTCTCGTCCAACCTCGTGAGGGCATGGAAGTTCTTTGCAGGAATGTTGGGAGCATTTTTAAGACAAATCAAGGCGCTGTTCAGACAAACCAAAGCATACTTTAGATGTTAAGCGATGATTAAGATATGAGAGAGTGGTGAATTTTATGGAATGTTAGCTTACTTGGTGTTGCAAGGATTCCCAACTACAAGGACCTTGACGTTAGGAGAAGCAACAGCGTTAAGAGCTTTCCCTTGCTCAGCAAAAATCTGACCGTTGATATCCAACAAAGCAGCACGTTCCATTCCAGGTCCTCGAGGTTTCGCACCAATCAGAAGAGCCCACTCCACGTCTTGGAACACTTCATACGGATCTGTTCCTATATCAACTTCTCTCAACAAGGGGAACAAGGAATCCTCAAGTTCCATCGCAACACCTTCGAGGGCTTGGATTGATCTCTCTGATCCAAGAAGTTTCAAAGCAATGGGCTGGTCTGGTCCAAACACTGAACCTGAAGCAAGCTACACCAGGAAAAACAATAAAGATAAGACCAAGTTGATTGGTAAGTAATCATATCCAAAGGAGGAAGGACTTACTTTGAAGAGAAGGTGGTTTGAAATCATGCCTGCAGCACCTGAAACTGCAATACTGATCATCTTCTTCCATGATTTCGTCTCCTCTTCCTGCACACAGACACACGTTTGGTAACTCAAAATCAAAGAACAGAAAGTAGTACACATATTATTAACGTGAAGCAGAGGATTGTCTCCACTCTATCAAAACATGTTTACTGAAACAGAGAGAGAGAGTAAAGATTACAGCTTTAAGGTCATAAGTGAGACAGAACACTCCATAACACTCTTTCTTCGTCTTCACTGATCCATTATCTTGAACCGCGACAGGTGCTTGGTTGCTTTTAACACAGATTCAAAAACAAGCATCTGATCAGAATCAGATAAAGGCTGAAACTTTAATAATTAAGAGCGTAAAAAGAGACTTACTTCTGAGAAACAGAGCAAGAGATTTTGGAGATGGGAGTTGTTGTGTGGAGAGGTGGTGGGAGAAGAAGATGGCGAAGATGCAACTTGGAGGAGAGGCGAAGCTGAGACGAAGAGCGGAGGAAAGGCGACGTCGTCGTTTTGGCAGCGGTTGAAAGGTCTGACATGGCCACCATTATCGCACGCACAGACACAAATTGTGAAAGTGAGAAGTTTTACGGAACTATGGAGAGACAGAGAGATAGAGAGTGTGCGCGGCAAGACAGATAGAAAGAGAGGATTGGAGGAGAATCTGTGGATAAGGCTCAGGCAAACGACACTTGTCGATTCATTTGCTATCCACATTGACTCTCTAACTTTGACTTTAGGCTTCCGGTTATGTACACGATACAACCGGATTTTAACAAGTAGATCAGAACCGGATTCGAAACAATTCGGGTTCTTTGGATGTAATCAAACCGATCTAAACCCGAAATGTACCAAATTGAATCTGATCCATAATTCTTGATTACCGTACCGAAGCCCAACCAAATATCTTAAACCGTTAATCGGAGCTATTGGTCTTCTCCGGCCAAATTGCAAATTCGGCGGGAACCTAACGAAAGGTTTAATTTTGATCGAACAAGTCTAAAAAGGTTATTGATTGAGGACCTCTTCGTCCATCGCTTTCGCGATTTGGAGACTGCGCCGACTGTCTAAAGCTCAAAATATCGTCTCAAGAGGGCGATCTCCAGTTCCTTGTACGGTAGACGAGAGAGGGAGTAATTGACCTCCTAAAGATTCTTGAGAAGCTTTTTGTTGCAGACGCATATTCGGCTTACTCACTCATGGAGTCTCATCGCAAATCTGCTTATTGCTGGGACTGGGACGGCTGCTGAGTGCACGCTTAGATTCATGTGGCCGTTGTCTGCTTCGGATGGTTTCTTCACCGATGACTTGTTGACATGGGAGACCGATCCGAAGAAGCTCTTAAGGAACCTGAAGAAGTTTGCCAAGTGCCATGCTCAATACCCTAACATGGCTCAACTTATATGTTTCTAGCATTGTCATTTTGTTGTTGTGCAGGTATGGTATATCATGGAAATATATAAGGTGAGCGCGTCCTTTTCTAACACTCATCAGTTACCTGAATTAAGTAATATGCAAAATGTGAGTGATATAATTTGGTTGTTGGGGGAACTTAGTTCGGTAGAGGTAACAACATTTTTTGAAGAACTAGGGTCGGCCCGCCCTACGGGCGGGATTCGGAAGATCGACTTTTATAAAAGATGTTATTTTGTGATAATTTTGTTTTATGTGATGTTTTTGGTCAATGTGATCGTAGTTGTTTTATATAATGCTATTAATTGATATTATTAGCAATGGGGATTGTTTTGTGGCATTTGTTTTTTTTTGTTTTATGTGAAATTTATTTTGTTATATTTGCTTATGTATAATTTATTTAATAACTGAATCAAAATTTTTAATAATAAAGAAATAGAGGAATAAAAAAATAAAAAATAATGAAAAATAAGGCGGTATTATTTTAAATGAATAAAGTGAGTACAACTTATTAATCTTAAGAATGGAAAACATTTCTACTAAAATATAGTGTCTCGACGTGTAAGACATCTTATATTCATTCGGATCCGATCAATTATGCATTGCTGATGATAGATATGGCTGCATTGAAATGAATTTACAACCTCGCCTTATACAATTTGCTCTGCATATAGTGCAAAGTTCATAGGGTATTCTTCTTTCAGTATGCAGGTTTGTTGAAGCTATGTCAACGTCAATGCTGTGTATCGCTTGGGGACTGAAATCTGTTTATATATAGTATGATTATGATTTGGAAATAAAAATAACTTTATTCATACTTTTACTGTTTTTGAATATATTTGTATCAGACTAATCTAGTGCTATACTGCTATGTATTTTGATAGATCAGAGAAGCCAAAATTAATTTGAAACCTATGATTTTAGACTGATTTTCAGCTACCTGATACTTTAGTGATCATTTAATTTTATTTTTATTTGTATCCTTATTTTTTATTTGTTCCTATTGGAAATGTGAAAACTCTAAAATTTCTATCTTCAACACAAAATAACTAACTACTTTCATCTCCAATGTTTTTTTTTTAAATTATGTTTTAGATTGCATTAACCGTGTGATTTTTCTAAACCATACTTTTTTTGAACAACTTCTTAACCATTAACTATTTCAGTTTCAATATATGGATAATTTAATACAGTTCTTATGCGTAATTATATATTTTATAATACATAATTATGTATATTTATAAATTTATTGACCTAGTGTAAAATGGTGATGGGCTCCACTTATCTTCCATCATCTCCTTCCTCTCACTTCCCTCGTCATCAACGCCTCGCAGCTCATCTTCTCCGTTTCACTTGCTCTCCAATTTTCACCAACCTCAGATTTTCCTCTCTCTTCCTCTCCAATTTATTATCGTCCTTCTCCACCACCTCTCGGATCCAGACTTCTGCCGCCGCGTACGTATCTCTTTCAACAACACGCTCGTCGTCTCCGCCACTGGCTTCGACGGCCTCATCTCCGCGCATGTGTCTTGTTTGTCGACTGGAGTGATCAAGAGAATAGGGTTAAAAGGGTTTTGTGACTGGGTTACTTTACGCCATGCTCTTCGATCTCAAGCAGTGATGGGTGTTAAGAGTTCCCAATCATTGAGGTTTGTGTCTCTATGATTCTTGATTCATTGATTCGTTGTTATCTCCGCTGATTGTTACTGTTTTGATTCACACAGTATCAAACGTTTTCAGCTTTAAGACTGGGCTCGACTCGGCCTTAACAGAAGCTCCAGACGGTATCAAGAATGCTTTATGTTCTGTCAACAAACATGCTATTGTTTCTGCTAAACTGGTGGGGTGGGTATTATTTTGCTACTGTGTTTGACTTTCGATTCCCATAAACACGTCCATTCTAGCATTGCTGTCGGAGATTGAAGAGATTTTGGAGGACGATGAGGAGGACGATTAGGGTTAATCGCGTTATGGCTTAAATGCCAATGAATGGAATCGCCGACTTAAGCAGATTATTAACCAGAATGGCAGAGATCGGTTAATGGGAAGAACCCTAAAAATGGGATGAAGCGCTCGGAGAGGGTTGGGACTTCCATAGACCGGGCCGTGTTAAACGTCAAAACAAAGCCCATATAAAACGAAGCCCATAAACATTGTGGCAGTTTTAATGAAACGCAGCGCTTAACAAAAAAGTGGACACGTGTCAGACTTATGTTGTACGAATTAGTGACGTGGCATCACAGGAGAGAAGAAAACATTTCTTTATATATATAGATAAGTGGGTTTTGAATTGATGTGGGGGGTTTTGCTTTTGCTTGTGGAAAAAAGGATCTTCACATGTTGTGTGGTGAATATTAGCGCCGGCTGGTTCCGGGTCTGGGGATTATTTGGGCCGAAGGCCCNTAAAAAAAAAAAAAAAAAAAAAAAAAAAAATGTTGTGTGGTGAATAGCTATAATGGAAGAGTAGAGTATATAATGTAAAGTCAGTGTCAAACTTATACGGCTCTTCTTGTTTGGTATATATTCCAACCTTATCTTCATTTTGCTACCATTTTCTATCTCTCCTTACTTTACTACGTGTCAAGTTACATCTAGTTGACAACAAAACAGTAGTCAAATATGCATAACATATCCATTTACATCTATGATTGTCTGTTTGCATTAGGACCCTCCTTAGCCACAAAGGGAAGATCATGAACATACCAGATGTATTGGTTGCTGCATATTTGTTATGTGTTGCTTGTTTATTACAGAACTATGATCTCCTTGAAAGCTGAAGGAAGTAGCCGCCAACAACAAAAAACAAATGATCAGTGGTGATATACTCTCTCTATTCTCTTCTATTCTCCTCACCATGTTCCCCCCACTTCTGCTTTGACTTTTCCTCTGTTTTCTGCGTTTATTCTTTTTTGTTAATTAAAATAATTTGGATTTCTTCTGTCCAGCAAACTAATAATTGGTTCAGATGATTCGTGCAGTTTCTTCAAGCAACAAAACTCTTACCTCCCCAGTCTTGCATTTCCAATAAGTTAACACTTTCTTAAGTCTCTTACCCTCTTTGTTATAGTGTTTGTCTTTCACCAAAATAAACCATGGCATATTCTTTTACCGTTTAGCCACGTTTCAATGCTGTGGCTTTTGATTGGCAACTAAGGTTTGTCAAAATTTTGAATAATGTATATTTTACAATAAAAATAAATGATCTTCTGTAGTATACGTGATGCAATCAAGGTCCAGCCTCTTGTCTTTATTCATTCCATTATCCGAATGGGTGATTAAGGCCAAAGACTGTTCAACATATATTATCTGCTGACGCTTCTTTGATGAAGTAGAAGTAGAAGAAGTACGTAGGACGAGTTTTGGCCGCCACAAGTTATCTCGTCTCAGCCATGAACATGCATCAAGTTCCAGATTATGTTGAAACCGATCCCACTGGACGCTACGGTCGTGTAAGTAGGGAGAGACCAAAGTTATGTAGTCACGAGTCAAACCACTTTGTAACACTTCGTTTTTATGTTGGAACAGTTTGCAGAAGTTCTTGGAAGGGGAGCGATGAAGACAGTGTACAAAGCAATCGACGAGATGCTGGGAATCGAAGTAGCGTGGAGCCAGGTGCAGCTAAAAGAGGTTCTCCGCTCCTCTGTTGACATACAGAGGCTCTACTTCGAGGTTCATCTTCTCAGCACTCTAAACCACAAATCTATCATTCGTTTCTACACTTCCTGGATCGATGTTCGTTCCCACACTCTCAACTTCATCACCGAGTTGTTCACTTCTGGGACCCTCCGACAGTAATTCTCTTTTACACAGTTTCTTCTAAAAAATATTACTTAAATCTTTGCTTCTTTGTGACCATGTCCTGTTCTTGTGTAGATACAAAAACAAGTACTTGCGGATAGATATCAGAGCAATCAAGTCATGGGCTCGGCAGATCTTGGAAGGGCTTGTTTATCTCCATGGTCACGACCCTCCTGTTATCCACAGAGACCTCAAGTGTGATAATATCTTTGTTAATGGACATCTTGGACAAGTCAAGATTGGCGATCTTGGTCTTGCAAGAATGCTGCGGGACTGCCACGCTGCCCATAGTGTCCTCGGTATGTTGCAAAAAAAACGTTTGTTCTCACTTCGCGATCGTGTGCTTAGGCTTATTGCTTCTTTTGCGTAGGCACTCCTGAGTTCATGGCTCCAGAGTTATATGAGGAGAACTATAATGAGCTCATTGACGTTTATTCCTTTGGTATGTGCTTTTTGGAGATGATCACCTCTGAGTTCCCGTATAGTGAGTGCAACAATCCTGCTCAGATCTACAAGAAAGTTGTTGCGGTATGTCTTTCAATCTGTGAACATATGGATGAAGCTATCAGTTGAACTAGGGATGATCCTTGTAATGTTTTTCTTTCCAGGGAAAGCTACCAGGAGCCTTTGACAGAGTTGGAGACATTGAGGCACAGAGGTTCATCCGGAAATGCCTAGTTCCTGCCTCTAAGAGAGTGTCAGCAAGAGAGCTATTGCAAGATCCATTTCTATCGTCTGACGAGTCCTGGATGGTGTACGCGAGATGTGCTGAGAATCTGAAGCCCTTCTTGAACGAGAATGAAATGGACAGACTGAAGTTGGAAGATGGTGACTTAGGGAAGAGTCATATGACCATCACCGGGAAGCTGAACGCTGAAGATAACACAATCTTTCTGAACGTACAAATGGCAGATGATAATGGTAAAAGAGACTAAGTTGATTAAGCTGATCATTTTGTATGGTTCGGTCACATAATTGTTTCTTGTCTTTTTTTTTTGTGTTCAGGTAAGGCAAAGAAAGTTTCTTTTCCCTTTGACATCATGAATGATACTTCCATTGATGTTGCAAAGGAGATGGTAAAAGAACTCGAAATCACAGATTGGGAGCCAGTCGAGATTGCTAAAATGATTGATGGAGAGATCTCTTCTTTGGTGACTGGTTGGAGGGCCGAGAAAGAAGATAATGAAACCAACATGGATGCAGCTTCCAGTTCAAGTAACTGGAGATTGGCATCAGAAAACCGTGCACTCACAAGGAACCGCTCACTTGTAGACATGCAGAGGAAGTTACTGCAGCAGTCTCTGGTGGAAGAGGCTAGAAAGAGAAGGTTGATCAAAACTGTTGGAGATGTAGAAAACGTTGGGTTTCAGTCACCTTATGTTGTTTCCCGGAAGCCACGGACCTGAAGGCCCTAGCTTCTCCCTTATTTTGAACATACTGTAGATTAATATCTATAGTTTAATATAAACATACTGTAGATATGAACATTTGCCAGGGGCTTTGCCTTTGCAAAAGATGAAGATAAGGAGACCTGTGAAGATCTTTTGAACATCTGCTTTTGACTATTTCAACTTATAGTGCTGAGTTTCCGAGCTCAAATTTTGTTTCTGACTAAGGAGGTCAGTGATTCCCATGTGTTGAACATTGATCAATGCAGGTAAAGGAATATGTTTCAACCAGAAGTCTTGAACGGGTATGTCTACTTTTTTGACACCAAATGGGGGTTTATGAAGCCAAGAGACCAAGAATTTCCTAATCTAAAATGGAGAGGTAGTCTAATATATGTTTATGTCATGTAGTGAAGTGTCTTTACAGGTGAAAACTGAAGTGCAGATCAAGCAAAGTATTAGACTGAATGGCTCGATGAAAATCCGACTAAGTTGGTGAAAAGTATCAACAGACCACTCTGTTTTTTTAATTTATACATGTCAAGGCATCATCAGAAAGAGTGCAATGAGCATAATGTGGTTATTCAATAGTATAAAAGAAATAGTGATCATGTGACGATTAGCCATCTAAAAAAAGTGTTAATATGTGATAATGAAATTCCTTGAGCTCAACTTTAGGTAGTGGCCTACCTGCTTTGGCACTTCTTCAACAGCACCCTTTGAATTTTTCTATCCTCTTTTCCTCTTTTCCATCATTTTTTATTTGTTTTTTTTCTTACTTTCCCTCCTCACCTCTCTCTCTTCTTTCGTCAACTTCTGTTTATTTCTTTCTCTCTCCTCATTGCTTTCATCAACCGGAGAAAGCAAAAAAAAAGAGAGGAGAAAGAAGCAAGAAAAAAAGAGATGTGTCCGTTAAGGCTGATCCTCATATTCTTGTCGGCTACTCTTGCTGGGTTCTTCGTCCTCAAGAAGCTCAACACTTCCTACGACGATCCTCTCGCCGACCCTCTCACCGACGCTGATCCTACCGACTCCGATTCCGACTCCAGATTCTCAAAGGTCTCTTCTTTTTTATCCTCCGATTCTTCATTCTCTCTGTTTGACTCTGACTACAGATTTTCTGGGGGGCTCTCTCAGGTGGGAACGGCAATCAAGTCTGGATTTTGGACATGCGTTGACATGGCAAGTGGCCGCTATCTCTGGAACCATCTCTGTTCCAATTCCGACAGCTCTTCCTGACTTTTCTTAACCTCTCTCTACTGTCTGTAACTCTCTAATTTTTGCAATTGACAACACCAAAAATTGCATATTGTCTATGTACTGTATTACAGATCTCGTCTTCACCACTAAAAATCTCAATAAAGCTGAGTCTTTTTTTTTCCTCAGTTTCCTCACCACTTTAAGTGATTCGAACAGATGATGTGTTTCTGGACAAAACTTTATTTGAACAGATGAGCAAGCAAGCAATTACCTAGCCGTTGACCTCTGGAAACAACTTTATTATATGCAGGAGTTTTCCCCTTCCTTTTCACAAATGAAAATGTAAGAAAATTAAAAAGTTGATCCATCTCTTGACTAAAATGGTTCTTCCTCCTCCTTTTGTTCTGTCTCTCGCTGTGAAACAATATTGTATGCAAGATTTTTCCTTTCTTTTTCACAGTGGAAAATGTAAGAAACTCATCAACATCAGAGTTAACAAAAATTTAAAACACAATACTTATCAAAAAAAAATCAAAACATAAATGAAAACTCATCAACATCATAGTATTGAGCCAATGTGACAACTGAGAAGAGAAGAACCGTAAATAAAAATTGCATAGCCACAAACTTTCATCACGATCTCCATTATATCATGTTTTTATAATAAAGATGTATATTTAACAGTTGACGTAGAAAACACGTAAAAATAATATAACAGAATATGTAAAACGTTCAATTGGGTCTGCGACAGTTGTTACGGATCTCACCATTGGATCCAGTAAGCGGTTTGATATCGCCCATCTTAACCATACCCCTCACAAAATCTCGGTAAAAGGCATTGAGACTACGACTATAAGACATGACAAGCGAGTCCGTGGAACCGCCGCTGTAAAGAACTTGATCCGAGGTGAGTAGACCCCTGTGGTTAAGAAGCTGTCTGTAGTAGTTGACGTCAAACCTTCCAGGAGAGTGGATATCAAGAATAACTTCATTGTTGTCGCTAGAGCCAGAGGCGGCCGGACAGCTCCTTTGTCTAGACAAGGCGAAAGAAAGTTCGATGTTGTTGCTTTCGTTGTAGATACGGTCTCTAAAAGTGACGCATCTTGCTTGTCCGATAGTGTGTGCACCGGAGAGTGCGACCATGTCGCGCGAGGATAAACCTTGTGCCCTAAAACGGTTTATGAGGTTGTCGAGAGTAGAAGTTGGAGGAGGGATAACGCCTGAATTGGCGGTGGAGAAGCTCGCCGTGGTGGAATCTCTTCTTCCAAGTTTCACGCTCCAACGCGGCCCATCCAACTGTTTAGTTCAAAAGATGTAAATAACATCATGCGTACATTGAGATATGTTCGCGTACACAATATATTCACAAACAAAAGAGCACATACAGAATGGTGCATGTGGTACAAACTACATATACTAATATATGTACACAAAAGAGTTGGATATTATATATAACATTCATTACATGCTATTTTTTTGTCAAACCTTTTTTTTATATTTTTAGAGTTTTGATATAAAATTGTAGTCATGTATGTATCTATTTAAAATTTATATAGTTAGCATCTTTGTAATTTTCAGTTGAAAACAAAATAGAATGAACACAACTGTTAATTTGCTTTAGATGTCTATAGCTGTGGACCGGTCCTATATATAAATGTGTAGTATCTTTATAGAGAAACATGGTAATCTCAAATTGTTATAGTTTTGTAACCATGTGTAAAATAGATTATATATGTAAAAGTATTTGATGCATCAAAAACCATCGGAATGTTCTAGTTGGGCGTTTAATAGTATTGTCTTAAAGAGTAAAGGTAAAATTGCTCACCAGGAGGACAGAGTCACGAGCAACGATAGCGAGAATGTCTGCGCATGAGACGACGCCTGGGCATAGTCTCTCAACCCTCGACTTGATTTTGTCAACCACATCAAATCCCCTCACAGAGTTATTGTTTGGGCCTGCCGTTTTCTCTCCCATGAATGAGGACGTGTCGTCCAACAATATTGATCCGTCACACCCCTGTAAACCCATGAATTTTGAAAAATTGTTGGAGTAATTCATGGAACATGCCAACCATGCATGCATCTTGTGTCATTACAAAAAAAAAGAATCGTACGTTGACAAAACAGTCGTGAAAAAATAACCGGAGGAGAGAAGCAGCCATGCGGCGCTCCCTGGTCACCGCTCGCTGCACCTCGCGTCTCACCGCATAGAACAATGAGGGACAGCTTTCCTTGTAGAAGTCACCGCTCAGCTGGGCGTGGCTGTAACAACAGCTCCACATTATTATAATCAACACCACAATTAACATAGTTCTCTGCTTATTGCACTCCATTCTCTCTTTGCTTCTTTGTTTGTTTTTGGAGATGTGAGTCAAAAAGCATGCGAGAGACTGAGGGCTTTATAGAGGATAAGTTTCTTGTCAAATATCCACTCTATTTCATTTTCTAACAAACATAAACACATCAATATTTTATTTTTATTTTGAGAACTAACATATAAACACATCAGTATTAAGGGGCCATGATCCTTATGCCACCTCTACCAAAATCATGCTTTAATTCCTTTCCTTTTTCCCTGCTTATTAGCGGAACCTCTCTAGTGTTGACAAAGAAAAAAAAGAGGAACCTCTTTAATTATTAGCTGGCTCTGTTTACTGTTGTCCAAGAAAAAACTAGGCTTGTCACATTATATATCACGTTTTAAATTTAATATGCAAAAACTATATTATAAGTTTATAACTAATATCCCTGGCCACCATATCAAGTTATTCAAGAGGTAGTTATACTTTTTTCTTAACTAGTGATGCTAATTTCCATAAAATATACTTACTCTATTTCTAATTGCAAGTAATTTTGTTTAAAAGCACAAATATTTAAGAGCTGTTATTTTTTTAAAAATAAATTAACCAATTAATTCAACCAATTATAAAAAAACAATATTTTATTGGTCAGACAATATCCAATAAATAAAAAAAAATATTGAAATATATAAACTATTTATATGTGGAACAAACTCTTTTTTGCTAGAACTACCTACAATTAATTCGAAACAGATGAAGTAATAATATATGGGAAATTATTGAACTTGTTAAAACTTAAAAGGCAATGTGAAGTTTCCATTTTTCCCTGCACAAAAAGAAGTTTCCGTTTTTCTCTTATAAGTAAAAAGATGGGCCGTAAATAACCGGGCCCCGCTCAGCGAACCCAAAACCAACTAATCGGCACCCGAGAAACTCTCTTTTTGTCTCCTCCTGCGACGGCGACGACCGTACCGCCACCGCCTCGTCCCTCCGATCCTTGAGAATTCCACCTAATTACTTCTCCCCTACACCTATCAAATCCATCCCTCTCTTCCCGTTATTCCTCTCAAGACGCAGACTTTCCCCGTTCAGAGTACACCGAGATGGGAAGACCCAAGGGAGATGCCGCAAGGAGCAAGGCTCGTCCTTCAAGCAGCAGGTGAAATTATCCTCCCAATCAATCTCTCCACACGCCTTACCATCATTGGTTCGTTACTTGAATTTTGACTAATTGAGTTTTTGTGAAACAGCTTGGCAGCTTCTCTTTTGCCGTCTGGCTCTACAGCCGCCGCCGTGGGTTTTGGCGGCTATGTAGGCAGCTCTAGATTCGAAGCTTCTCTGTCAAACGAAGACCCTGCTCCCTTCTTGGTATGTTTGTGCCCCTCTTTTGTTTGATTCTGCCTACTTGTCTCTCATCTCTGTTGATGGATTGTAGGATTTGGATAGTGAGATGGCTCAACACTTGCAACGTCTCTCAAGGAAAGACCCTACAACAAAGGTAACGTCTTTCAGTCGAGTTGCGTTACCTCTTTTTGGTGAGTTTTGTTAATTGTGATTTGTTTGTTTCAACAGATTAAAGCTCTTACTTCCCTCTCAGAACTGGTTAAGCAGAAGAAAGGGAAAGAACTTTTGCCATTAATTCCACAATGGGTAATGTTTCTTTGTCAACATACTTGGGCTTTGCATCGATCAATGTGTTCCTCACGTTGCAGTGCATTTGGTTGTTCATTTGACTTTTTTTTGTCTTGTTCAGATATTTGAGTACAAGAAGTTGATACTGGACTATAGTAGAGATGTCCGGCGAGCTACGCATGACGTCATGACTAATGTTGTCACTGGTGTCGGGTTTGTACTTATGCATACCCTTTTCCTTACTCTCACTCCTATGCACTTTGTCATTTAATTTTTCTTTTTAGTATCATACGCTTGGATGTCAGGTAGTCTTCTTATGTCAGGTGTGATATGGTTAAGCTTTGAGGTTTCCCTAACATCTAGTATATCGAATGAATACATTATTTTTTTTTCTTGGAATGGATCTTGTGTTGCTCAGTGCTGCAGAAGCTTGACTATGTTGAGTGTGTCATATAGGTTAATATGTCTTGATATTGTCTCAGCATGCATGCATTGGATACTTCTCTTTTAGTCTTTTATGCTTTCTCCGTGGGTGACTGGTACTCTGCATTAACTCTTATTTTCTTACATGTTACTCAGGAGAGATTTAGCACCCCATCTTAAGTCTATAATGGCCCCCTGGTGGTTTTCACAGTTTGATTTGGTTTCTGAAGTCTCGCAAGCAGCGAAGTCGTCTTTGCAGGTTGGCATCTCGTTTCTGAAGTTTCTCCAGATTTTTTTTTTTTTTTAACTTTGTGTTTAGATGCCATTCCTATTATAAACTCTCTTTTGGTTAGACCGCTGACAATTTAGTTCTGGTCAACTTGCACTTTTATATATAGAATCCGCTTTCAGATTTTCATTTAGCTGCATAATGTTTAAACAGGCAGCCTTCCCTGCACAGGAGAAGAGATTAGACGTCTTGAGACTGTGTTCAGCTGAAATTTTTACTTATCTGGAGGAAAATCTGAAACTTACACCTCAAAATTTATCTGATAAAGCACTTGCTTCGGATGAATTAGAAGAAATGTACCAGCAGGTACTTCATCTGGGGGAATCTCTACTTTAAGTCACAATTTTTCCTTCTTCTATCGATTTATTTCCAGTGTCTTATTTTGATTTGTTTTCAGATGATATCTTCATCTCTGAGGGCGTTGGCTACACTTCTACATATATTGCTTCACGAACCCGATAAAGCTGGCTCTGCAAGTATCAATGCCGAATCAAAACTTGCCTCGAAGGCTAGGAGTGTAGCAACCTCCTCAGCTGCGAAGTTGTTCTCTTTCCATAAATGCTTTCTGAACTTTCTAAAATCTGAAAGCCCTGGTATCCGATCAGCGACTTATTCTCTGTTGAGCAGCTTCATTAAAAATGTTCCTGAAGTCTTTAGCGAAGGCGACGTTAGATGTCTTGCACCAGCTCTGCTTGGTGTTTTTCGAGAAAATAATCCAGTTTGCCACTCATCAATGTGGGAGGCTTTCTTGCTGTTCTCTAGAAAATTTCCTCAGAGTTGGGCCTACTTAAATGTTCATAAGTCTGTTCTGAATCACTTATGGCAGTTTCTTAGGAACGGGTGCTTTGGATCCCCACAGGTTTCTTACCCTGCATTGATATTGTTCCTGGAAGTTATGCCGACCCAGTCTGTAGAAGCTAATAAGTTCTTTGTGAATTTTTTCGATAACTTACTAGCTGGGAGGAGTATGTGTGATTCTTCAAGCGCGGAACAATTATCACTTCTCCGTGCAACCACTGAATGTTTCCTCTGGGGATTACGCAATGCTTCAAGGTATTGCGACGGCCTCAGTTCCAGTCACGATCTCCAAGTTGATCTAATTGATAAAGTCCTTGTGAAGAATCTGTGGGCAAACTTCTTTGAACTATCTAAGGACAGTACTCCACATATTCAGAGGAAGCCATCTGAAACTCTGAGCATGAGTAGTTCAGTTAATTTTCTGCAAGAGCTAGGAAGATGCATCTTAGAAATCCTTTCAGGAATTTATTTGCTCGAACAGAACCTGCTGTCTTATTTCCTTAGATCTGTTCAGGAGAGCTTCTTGAATATGCTTCAGCAGGGAGATACAGAGACAGCTACCGGCAGCATGAGTAAAATGATTGATTTTCTCTTGTTAATGGAGAGATACTCAGGTCTTGAAGGTGAGAGTTGGCCTCTGGATCAATTTGTGGGGCCACTGCTGTCCAAGGCTTTTCCATGGATAAAATCATCTGTAAGTTATTGTCCACGTTGTATTTACTCTATTATGTCATGTTAAGCCATATGATGTTAGTAACTCACGTGTTTGTATTTCTGTTTTCAGGAATTGATAGATGGTTTGAAGCTTTTGTCAGTTTCAGTATCAATATTTGGACCGAGGAAGATAGTTCCGGTACTTATAGGTGATATAGAGACTTCTACCCTTCTCTCCGTTGACGAAGTGAGCCCAGAAAAGTTTCTGAAAATTTTCCAAGAAATCTTTATTCCTTGGTGTGTGGATGGAAATGACTCTTCGACTGCCGTTAAAGCTGCTAAACAAGATCTCCTGCTTTCGTTACTTGATGATGAATGTTTCACTCAGCAGTGGAGTGATGTAATTTTTTATGTATTTGATCAACAACATCAGGGGTTCTATCAGCTGGCTTCTGTGGAATTGCTTTTAGAGAAGGCAAGGGATGAAATTACAAAAAGAAGTTCTGGGCTGGAGTTGAGTCAAAGGATAGGCTCTAAGCCAGACCATTGGCATCATGAGCTCATAGAATCGACTGCTATAAGTCTTGTCCGTTCCTCCCCAGTGACTACAACCTCTGCTGCTCAGTACTTGTGGTAAGTTAGTCAATCTTTAGAACATTATCAAATTAAGCTAATATTAAATATTATTTTAATTCAAGCTCACAATCGGTCCAAGATTTTGCATTCACATTTTTCAGCCAAATCTTGAGACTGCTTGTCTCAGTACTTACTTTATATTTCTGTGTATGTAGTTCAGTTCTGGGTGGCTCAACGGAAGACAGCAGTATTTCTTTTGTGTCAAGAAGCTCGTTGGTCTTGATATATAGAGGGATCCTTGAAAAGCTGCTATCATTTATCAAACAGTCACCATTATGTTCAGTTGGTGATACATGTTCCTCGCTTATCGTTGAGGCTACTGATATAGAGTTTGATTTGAGCAGTTCGGTCGATACGATCGCGGTAACTAGGTTTGCAGCAGAAGTTATTGATGGTAGTCTCTTCAGTTTAAAGGCTCTGAATCAGGACGCCACTCTACTCTCAACTATTTTGTCTTCTCTCTTTATCATCGACTTGGAGAGTAGAATATCATCACTAGTGGACAATACTCCATATGAGAAGGAAGAGAAGAGCAACGATCGGAATCTGGTGTGTAGTTTTGTTCATGCTGTTTGCTCTAGGATGAATAATCAGTTCTGGAAATCTATAAACTATGATGTCAGAAAGAGTTCAGCAAAGATTTTGGCTCAGTCCATAAGGTCAGTTGTCCAACTTGAGGATGGTCTGCAACCTTGTCAACTTACATCACTGTGTGCTTCATGGATGCCCGAGGTGTTGGCATATCTTTCATTGGATCAAACTGATGAAGAAAATATATGTGCGCTGCTCCTGCGTGAGAGTGATGTTTGGCCTATTTGGATCAGCCCCAGCTCGCCAGCTAGCATTAATACGCATGATATGCCTGTTGACTTGTGCGAATTGAGGACATCCAAGAGTCAAAGATATGTTTCTTTCATTGATAGCCTGATCAAGAATATGGGGATTCACCGATTTGTTGTTGGCCACAAAGATAATGGGTTATCTCCTCAAGCTTGGCTTTCCGCAGAAATACTCTGCACGTGGGAGTGGCCAGGGGGTAGTGTTCAAACTTCTTTCCTGCCAGCCCTCGTCTCATTTTGTAAGAGTGAGCCAGCTTATGAGAGTTTATTAAACTCCATTTTTGACATTCTACTAAATGGTGCTCTTGTGCATGGAGAGGGTGAGAGAGACAGTTCCGGGAACATGTGGGTTGAATTGAATAACCAGATAGAGGACGTCAAAGAACCATTTTTGAGGGCTCTGGTGTGTTTGATTTTCACTCTGTTTAAGGAGGACCTTTGGAGAGAAGAAGAAGCCATGGCTGTTTTCAAAAGGGTCACAGATAAGCTCTTCATCGGCGAAGAGCCGAGCAGAAACTGTTTGAGAATCATTCCTTTCGTTATGAGCATAATAATTTCACCATTACGTACAAAATCCAAATCTAGTGTTTCCGGTGAAGATACCGTGCTGCCACTGGAAGCTTTCCTTGGAGGTTGGCTGGAGAGGTCTTTGTCGTTTCCTCCTCTGGTCCTCTGGCAAAGTGGGGAAGGTGAGCGCCCCATTTAATTTTCATGAATTTTCTTTTGGTCTTTCCTGGCGATCTCATTGTTATTTTCTGTACATTGCTTAGACTTAAGTAAAGGATTAGGCTGAAGGTGGTTGTAGAATAAGTATTTACTTATGAAACAAGATCTACTTAGCGACAATTTTGAGGCTCCACTTGCAGCTCCTTACATCAGGTTTTTTAGGGACCTGCGAAGTGGTTATAGTTGGCATTAGATGGACATTCTATGAAGCAATTTAATGTGGGATTGTTTTTTTTCTTTAGTTTTTGCTTTTCATGCGTAGCTTATTGTTCTTTCGTTGTGTTTAATCAGATATGCAGGATTGGTTTCAGCTTGTTATCTCTTGTTATCCCGTAAACGAAAAGGCTGAAGAAGATAGGGCACTACAGAGGTATGTGAGCAATGAAGAGAGAACACTTCTGCTTGACTTGTTTCGCAAACAAAGGCAAGTTCCTGGTGCATCAAGCGTAGTTACCCAACTTCCAGCTGGCCAAATTCTGCTGGCAAGACTAATAATGGTTGCAGTTACCTACTGTGGAAACGATTTTAATGAGGAAGATTGGGATTTTGTCTTTTCTAATTTGAGGCGACTGATTCAGTCTGCAGTAGTTGTGATGGAGGAAGCTTCTGAGAACGTCAATGACTTCATTAGTGGTGTTTCTTCCATGGAGAAGGAGATTGATACTCTTGAGGGACTTGGGCATATTGTTTCTATATCGGATCATTCTTTAGACAATGCTAAGAATGCTCTCTCAGCATTTTACTCGCTTAAATTAGTAAAAGATAAATCGGTTCCAGATGAAGACTATTTGTATTCCTTGGCAAATGAAATATGGGACACAGCTAAAGATCGGATACTTGAAGGTGTTCTCCGTCTTTTGTTCTGCACCGGTCTTGCTGAGGCTATCGCTGCTTCATATTCCCCAGAGGCAGCATCTCTTGTTGCTTCCTTTCGAGATGATCATTTGCAGTTCTGGGAGTTGGTGGCTCAGCTTGTAGTCTACTCTTCTCCACGTGCAAGGGATAGAGCTGTCAGAGCAGTGAAATTTTGGGGTCTAAGCAAGGGAGCCATAAGCTCTTTGTATGCAATAATGTTCTCCTCCAACCCAATTCCTTCGCTGCAACGTGCTGCATACATTGTTTTGTCTACGGAACCTATATCCAGGCTGGCCATAGTTGCTGATGGGAATGCGTCACCCAGTGATGAGTCTCTCAGTGATAAGGACTCCAGCAACGTTGGCTTGCCATCTGAAGAAAAGCTACGGCTAAGAGATGAAATATCTTGTATGGTTGAGAAGTTAAATTATGAACTTCTTGATACAGATTTAACTGCTACAGACAGGGTAAGATTTACTTTCAAAAGCTCTCTTTTGTTTATTGTCCTTTCTTTAGGTAAATCATTTACCGTAATAACCACACTTCCAATGGCAGGTGCAAACATTCCTGGCATGGTCTTTGTTGCTCTCGCATGTTAACTCGTTACCTTCACTAACAGAAGAACGAGAGAGACTGGTGCAGTATATCGGGAGAACTGCAAATCCGTTGATATTAGATAGTCTTTTCCAGCATATTCCTTTAGAACAATACATGGCACAGAGCTTGAAGAAAAAAGATGGAGATATTCCATCTGAACTATCCGTGGTAGCATCTGCAGCAGCCTGTGCGATTACAACGGGTTCGTCCCTGTTAACCGTTAAGTCACTTTGGCCTATTGAAACCGGAAACATGGCCTCTCTTGCTGGGGCGATATATGGTCTGATGCTACGTGTCCTTCCGGCTTATGTTAGAGAGTGGTTTACTGGAATGCGCGATCGGTCTGCTTCATCTTTGATTGAAGCATTTACAAGAACGTGGTGCAGCCCTTCTTTAATCAAAAACGAACTGTCTCAGGTATGTGTAACAAACCATTTTCTAGTAAGTATTGCAGTGAAGATCAACCAATGCATTGACAATATACTCCGTTCATTTGTTAATGTGAGCTGCAGATAAGGAAGGCAGACTTTAGTGATGAGGGCTTTTCAATAAGCATAAGTAAATCGGCATATGAAGTAGTTGCTACATATACAAAGGATGAAACCGGGATGGATCTGGTGATCCGTCTTCCAGTTTCTTACCCACTGAAGCCTGTTGATGTGAACTGCACAAAGAGTATTGGAATAAGCGACGCGAAGCAGAGGAAGTGGTTGATGTCTATGCTAATGTTTGTTCGTAATCAGGTACTGTACTTGATGAGCCATGTGCATCTTTGTTAATATCCTGCATGATTTCATCATATTTGAGTCAACTTAGTGGAAAAGTTGTAGCTGACTGTTTTCTTTTCCTTTTTAATACAATGTGGTGACTGGGGTGCAGAACGGGGCTCTGGCGGAGGCGATAAGAATATGGAAGAGGAACTCGGACAAGGAGTTTGAAGGAGCAGAGGACTGTCCGATATGTTACAGTGTGATCCACCCAGTGAATCACAGCCTTCCAAGGCGGGCTTGCGTGACATGCAAATACAAGTTTCACAAAGCATGTTTAGACAAGTGGTTCCTCACATCTCATAAGAAAATCTGCCCCTTGTGTCAATCTCCTTGCTGATTTAACAAAGGAGCTTAGGACATGTTTTGTGACATTAGTATGTGAACACTCGGAGGAACATAGGTAGGTCACATTGATATACAGAGATTTATGCCTGAGAATTTTGTTTCTTGGAATGGTTGTTCATTATACAAATGTGGAAGACAATGAAAAGTGTAATCTTATATAAAGGAAACTTACCTCTCTATCTTTCTTGGCTTATTAACACTGAAGTTAATTGTTAAAGTGGCTTGGGGTGCACGCATCTAGATTGTCTCGAAGACTGCTTAATTTCGGTCAATATTAACTAAATAGTCAAACGTAATTGTATTTTCTTCCATGAAAAAAAGGCCTAACAAAATTGAAAAATGTTTGATGACAAAAAAAAATCGAAAAATGTTTTAAGCAAATGGGTATAGATAAATGGGCCGAAGCTTTAGAAGCCCAAAATAACCTAACATAGCGTAGAGGGGGTATTTAAATACAAATTAGGGTTTTACTCATTTCCTCTCACAAACTTCACCGTCTGGATCAGAGCTACACTTGCAAACTCCAAACATGGTTCGTCTTCCTCACACACACTCTCTTTCTCTCTCTGCATATTGTTAATTCAGTGATTGCTTACATCTAGATTCTGTAAGGTTTGCGTTAGTGACTTGGATAATCTTTAGCTTAGCTTCACATCAATTGTATTCATTTCGTAACTTCCCAAATTACATCACAGTGACTGTTCCTTAGATCTGACCTACTTAGAGATCTCAGATGTGTTAGCTGCTCTCTTGATTGATGATTATCTAGCACTGAAAATGTCATTTGAGTCGCTCTCTAACATATTTATTTCGGTTACGAAACAGGCGAGAGGTTTAAAGAAGCATCTGAAGAGGCTCAATGCCCCTAAGCATTGGATGCTCGACAAACTTGGCGGTGCTTTCGTATGTCTTCTTCTTGTCTCAATATTATATGATTCCCTTTTGGTTATGTCTGAATGAGAATGCTCGTATTGGTTTCACACAGGCCCCCAAGCCATCTTCTGGACCACACAAGTCTAGAGAGTGCCTTCCTCTTGTTCTCATCATCAGGAACAGGTTGAAGTACGCTCTCACCTACCGTGAAGTCATCTCCATCTTGATGCAAAGGCACATCCAGGTTGACGGCAAAGTCAGGACCGACAAGACCTACCCTGCTGGTTTCATGGATGTTGTCTCTATCCCCAAAACCAACGAGAACTTCCGTCTTCTCTATGACACCAAGGGTCGTTTCCGTCTTCACTCCATCAGAGATGAGGAAGCTAAGGTTTAAATCTCTCTCCCTCTCTCTCTTGTGTTATCATCATTGTTTAGAGTAAGTAATGGTTTGACAAGATTTGTTTTTTTATGTCTGTACAGTTTAAGCTTTGCAAGGTGAGGACAATCCAGCTCGGACAGAAGGGTATCCCATACCTGAACACATACGACGGTCGCACCATCCGTTACCCTGACCCGCTCATCAAGCCCAACGACACCATCAAGCTCGATCTTGAGGAGAACAAGATTGTGGAGTTCATCAAGTTCGATGTCGGCAATGTTGTGATGGTTACCGGAGGAAGAAACAGAGGGCGTGTTGGTGTGATCAAGAACCGTGAGAAGCATAAGGGAAGCTTTGAGACGATCCACATCCAGGACTCGACAGGGCATGAGTTTGCTACGAGGTTGGGCAATGTGTTCACCCTTGGCAAAGGAACGAAGCCGTGGGTGTCTCTTCCCAAGGGTAAGGGTATTAAGCTGACCATCATTGAGGAGGCCAGGAAGAGGCTTGCTGGTCAACAGGCTGCTTGATTTTTGTGATTTCCAGCTCTTTTGTTATGTCTTTGTAGACGTCTGTCATGTTTTGGTAGACTCTTTGCTTATTTTTGTTTTGGAACCTTATGTTGTTATCTCTGTTTCAAAAATTTCAAAAAAACATCAACCATCACGTCCTTTACTTTTCTTTCCAGTTTTAATTTCTTGTCAAGTAGTCCTTTTGTGAATTCGATTGTCCTTTAAGGAATTAACGTATTTCGTAACCGACATTACTCCTGCAAATAGCAGTGACAACGACGGTGATCGTATTGGTATCACTTACATACACCATGCCTTGAACTGGACTGGCACTTGAGCAGTGTGAACTTTTCTTTGAGAGATTAAAGCATGTATTTTGATATGAGAAAAAAACTTAAGAGAAGAAAGAGAAGGATCAAAGTGATGATCGCATAGTATCACATGATCATGTTGGTAGCTAGAACAATGAGAAGGAGATGTTGCTACCTTGAATAGAAGAGAGAGCATCTCTTCTTCTTTAGCTTGTAGAGTTAGCTTGAGGCAAAAGCAACTCGCTATAGACTCACTGCTTTGGAATTTATTTATTCTTAGGTGGAATTAACTCGTCCAAAAGCCATGAGAGAGGGGCTAAAGCTAGAAAAGTCTATCTTATGCTTAGGAGAACCAAATCCACCACATATCGACTGAATGAAGGTAGTACGCACACACATATAATATCAGCGATCCGCATAACTTCGTGATGACTACGACGACGCGTAGTCATCACGAAGTTATGCGGATGACTAGTTATTTTTTTTCTCTCTCTCTCTCAAAACTCGACAAAGAAAAAAAAACAAATCGCCTCCTTCTAGCTCCGACGTTCGGAGGCACCGGTGGTCGGTGTACG
>OVBX01001266.1:1305-17228 GCA_900406325.1 Erucastrum elatum | reverse complement strand
AGTTTAACTTCTCTGGATTCATACTATGCTATGGTGATGTTCTAATGTGTGCTTTATTTGATCTCCTTCAGTTGGTTTTCATTGGTTTTGAGCTATCGTCTTGTAGGCTTTGCGTGTTTTGAGGTCGAGTTTGATTGTGTTTCACCCGAGCTCTGGTTTTCTTTGGCTTTACATGTACTAAAGCTGGTCTTTTGTTGTTTCTAGTTAGCCGTTTGTTCATGTGTTTGAACTTAATTCTGGAGGGATTTAGGTCTTTGTCAGTTCTTGGCTCCGGTGAGAATGTATTCTCAGCCGGCTTTGTGTGTAATTTGGTGTTGAAAATCAATATTAATCTATCAAATGACAAAAAAAATATAAGCAATGGCCCGTGAGAAAAGGTTAATGTGAGTTGTCCTAGGAGGATCTTCGTACATAGACTGCATAAATAGATATCCAATTAGGTATAATATAAGACATTTACATGCTAGTCACTGACTGACTCACTGTGATATCTCGATTATTCTTTACTTTTAAAATATGCATTCTCATCAAAACAAATACAAACGGTACCGAATAGTAGGCTACCGAATAGTTTAGTTCATGATATCAATAAATTATCAGTTTCTGTAAAAAATACTTTCAGTCTCGACTCTTGAACATTATTTATTGTTTACGGTTATGTAATATTTTAGCCTTTGTTAACTTTACTGGTGCCCATTTTTCGCTTCGTATAAAAAAATTGTAGTATAAGACTATATAGGTTCACATCCAACAGTAAAAGTTGTTCGAATATGTTTCACAAAAAAAAAGTTGTTCGAATATAATAATGATATAAAATATGGATGTTCTTGCATTTTTTTTTTTGAAAAGAGCAAACATTCTGGCATTATTATATGGTCTAGAACTTGCATTATTGGATCCATCTAACATTCGAGTTAATATTGTCGTTTTTGCTAAACTGTAAATATCATGTTAATAATGATATAAAATATAGACGTTCTTGCATTTTTTTTTTTGAAAAAGAGCAAACGTTCTCGCATTATTATATGGTCTAGAACTTGTATTATTGGATCCATCTAACATTCGACTTAATAACGAGAAGGATTACATAAGTAGAATTTTAAGTCCATAACGCTCGCTCTGGCAGAAAAAAAGGGAAAACAGAGTGGCCAAAGAAATACGACATATGGAATATACATTCATTCAAATCATCGCAGCCAGATAAATTGGATGTCTCGCTTTCCTAGCAAAGGCATGAAACATAGCATTTGGCGGCAAGAACGTTTGGTTCTGTAAGACTGTAACACATTGTTTACGGTTTCCATAGATGAAGAAAATCGTACCTTAAGTAAAAAAAACAGTTTACCAAAAAAACTTGTAGCTTCGGCGGCTAAATTCCGCAGGATTGAGAATTTTATACGCGCGAGATCGCAGCCATGAGAGAGTAATTCGACTCAATACTTGAAATAGTTGTGGCTAGCTGACCTTAATTAAGTCACTTGATAAATACTATTTCGTAGCCATTATATCAATTGACAATTGCATGGGTTACTATAGTCGTACCCTACGTTCAAACAAATCAGACGCCCATGTCATACATGTATTTGTAATTTTTTTAGTTAATTTTTATGTATTTGTAAGTTAGTAACAAATTATTTAAATATTAATATATTTGTTTTAAGGTTTCTAGAATAATAAAATTATCATATATAAATATGAGTAAATATTTGTAAGAAAAATAGTTTGTTAGAGCATGCGCAGCGGTGACTTTAAAATGAGAGGGATCACACGATTTTCCAAAAAAAAGTATAATAATAGTTCGGCAATGAACTCGGATCTTGGCGCATCACCGTAGTGAATTTGGATCTTGACTGTTCCACGGGTTCACGACATGTGGCGGCCCGCGATAAGTTGGTTATATATATATATATATATATATTTTAAGAAAAAGTCAAACGAAATAAAATAAAATATTAAAATAATTAAAAAAGTATTGGAATTCGGGAATGAGGAGGTCACCGCTACGCATGCTCTAATAGTGTCAGTTCTATTTGTTATTCGAAAGTGTATAATGTAAGACCCGATCCCGGCCGACTAAGCCGCGGTCGACGCCTCACGTCGCTCGGTCCACTTTCTTGCCGAACCTCTTAATTTTCGCCCTTTAATTATTATATCGCCTAAAGGCGAGGGCTAACTTTGACCTTAGCTAAAGACTTTCTTAGTCATTCATAGCTTAGATCATTTCAACAGATACGCAGCGGAATATTCTCTAATTAACCATTGGTCTAAAACCAATCTAACCCTGGTTTGGTCGAATCACCTTAGCATTGGTCGGTTTACTCAACTACCAATCAGATTAAAGGTCAATTCTAAACCCAAACCAAGTCATACGATTTTGAGGTTCCCTTCCCCTTAACCGTTCTATCTAGATCTACACAAATAAATATTAAATCATACCTTTGCCACATTCACGGAGCTTATTAGCTCATCAGTCCTCCATTGACTTGAATTGCTGTTGCTTGATAGCTGGACCACGATCACTCAATAATCTTACTTAAGGTCCTTATATTGGTTCCTACACTAACCAGCTCCTCTAGGTACTTAGTCATTCAGCCAACCATCCCCGCAGACATAAGTAACCTTTGAGAAGTCTTCGAAAGGATAAAAGATATGCATCCAGCCCATTTCGGCTCATGCACACTCCCTTGCCTTATAGGCAATAGTACCAAGTCCATCTTCTGGACTAACAAAGCCCATTAGATCCTAAGTCAATCATCCAACCATCCTCACATGACTTAGAACTGATGAGTCTTCATCTGGCCTGACTGGCCTTGGGATTTAACCCAGACAAAGATATGACTTGTTCTTTCCAACCGATGCATTCACTAATGAGGTTAGTTTCGACACCTTGAACCATACTCTATGGTCAGGTCGTCCATACTCCACCGTGATCAGATCTTACACGGTCTTTCTTGAACAATCACACTTAAGCTCAATACTTATGGTCTACGACACATAGTAACAGCCATCCCCTCGTCCTGACTCGTAGTCATTCTTGAGGTTATCAACACTAAGGTTGATATCTGGAAGCATCACATCAATACTCTTGCTTCAGCAACGTGACTTTCCTTACTAGTACTCGGCCATCAAACCATCGTCATGGCACATGAACAAACCACTAGTCATGATAAGCCATCATCTACTTTAGCATGTACTGACATAACCGGCCTTCCATTGCCATCATGTGGGTCCACGCCCTACATAAGGCATATGGCGCCTATCCTACTCACCAACCTAAAGTTGATCGTAAGATATCCCACTTAGCCTTGCGGCTAGAACCATCCATCCATTAACCATGGATCATGGTTCATAGATCAAGCATGATGTACGGATTGTACTGGCCCTTAAGGTCTTCGCTATTTCCTTACACTCATGTATTGGTCTAACTGAAGACCTATTACCATCATGTGGGTTCATGCCCAACACAATGCAAATGGTCTCCTTATATCAATTGAAACACTCGTACCCTTTTTTGGTCCCGTTCCGTTCGTGCCCTTTCGGTCCCGACCCGTTCGTATCCTTTTGGTCACGACTCGTTCACATCCCATGGATCATGATACGTTTGCACCTTTTAGATCATGACACGTTCGTACCTTTTAGATCACGACACGTTCGTACCTCTTGGATCACGACACGTTCGTAACTCTTGGATCACGATATGATCGCAGATCTTGGATCACAGTACATTTGCTTTTGGATCATAGTGCACCTTTTGGTCATTGGTACCCTTTGGTCCTCGTACCCTTTGATACTTGCAACCCTTGGTATCTTGTACCTTTTGGTTACTTGCATCCTTTGGTAACTCACAACCTTTGGTAACTCATGACTCTTGGCAACACGCAACCTTTGACGACTAGTACCTCTTTGATCCTACCTATTGAGTAAGGCCCAAGCCCAGCCTGGATTGATTCACAACCGGCCGACCTTGCGACTCATACTCCGGTTAGACAACTGTGCATACGTCCTTGACCTGGACCTTGGTCTGACCCATATGGACTGGTCACAGCCTGTATCCATTGGTACCGTTTGGAATATGCACCCCTTGGAACTCGTGCCCCTTAGTCATGGCACCCTTTGGTCTATGGTACCTTTTGGTACTTATAACTCTGGTATCTTGTACCTTCTGGTTATTTGTACTCTAAGGACACTCATTACCCTTGGCAACTGATGACTCTTGGCAACTCGTACCCTTTTGGTCATTCCCACGCGTTCAGACCAACCGCCCATTCAATGGTACGATCCGCACTGTCCCACATAACCGACCATGGTCAAGTTTGTGGTTAGGGTGTGACCGTTCAAGTCAAGAGATCCAACCCTTGGACCCAACAGACACAACCCATCGTGTATGACCAGAAAGAAGAGGAAAAGATAGACTAGAACAGACAGGAAGAAGCGGATGGGACTGGTGAACCAAACAGAACCACGATTCGGCCACAAGGGCTCACCGGAGGAACTGAAGGGACCACGGCCCTTTCCATACCTTCTGAACCACGTCTGGGTTCTCAGGGTTCTTCCCCTTGTTCTGATCTTCCATTTCGACCAGAGGTTGATTCCCAAACGATCAGAGTCGCCGGAAAACTAAACCACCACGAAAACTGCCATTTTCTTGGCCGGAAACTCTCTCTTTCTCTCTCTCTCTTTCTCTACGTTTTTCTCTGAATATTTTACTCTGGAATTGGATGAGAAAAGTGAGTGGGGCGTGCCCCTATTTATAGGAAATGAGGGGTCATGTGTAAGGAGACACATCCCTTCCATGCAGCCCTTTAGAACAGATCTTGACCATCGATTGTAACCAACGGTCCAGATTGTACTTGTTCGCCCATGGAAGGTTATAGACACCTCTAGACACGTCCAGATACATCCAGGCCTCGCCCAGGCCAAGCCCAGGCTTCATACCTAAGCCCATGACCTGCCCACAAGAGCCCAAGGGCTTATGGACCATGTAACCTAGCCAATCAACCCGTCACCAGCCCGGACCCATTTCTTGGGTCAGGCTGAAGCCTAAACCATTCCTCAGGTCCCTTAGACAATGTCCACGGACTTGCCCAAGAGCCCACTGGTCCATGGACCACATGGCCGGACCACCCGAACCAGGACCGGCCCGGATCCGGACCACTGTCTCGGAACCCGAATAGTCCATCCAGCTGAGATGAGCTGGCTCCCAGCTGAGTGAGCTAGTAGTCCAGCTAGTGGAGCTGACTTAGTACTGGCCGAGCTGGAGTGAACTAACCTAGCTTCGAACAGCTCAGCTATTCCTCTCGGTTGCTTTGGCCAGCTACTGTTTTACTCGTCCTAGCTGACTTCTTTTATTCTCACTCTTATTTGGTTAAGTCTTATCATACTTAACCCTTTATTTGGACCATAGAACGCTTGCCTTTGGTCTTATCGACCGGCGGTACGTTTCCTCGAACCATGGTTCGTCCCGACAATTCTTTTCAGGATTGGGGGCGTGACATATAACATATTACATATTGGTATAATATGTATTAATGTTCAGAAAATGTTAATAAATAGCCGTCAGTAGAGCTTGTTACAGTGAAAATTCTATTATTAAATGTATAGAAAATTAAAAGATGGCGGAAAATAATTATAAAATTATTTCAACATATTTGTAAAATAGTTTACAGACTTTGGATCGCTAGTTTCAACATACTGTATAACGAATAAATATAAAATGCACGGACTGACGTATCAAAATATTACAAAACTTGAATCTTTTTTTTTTGAATTATACAAGGGTATCCTGGCTCCCACAGAAGTGGATCCAGACGAGCCACATGTTTGCAGCCTACATTATCGACTCATGTGTCGGTCTCCTGTCCCTGGCGATGCCGAAATGTTAATTCCCTAGTAGCCAGCGGAATTCGAATCCGGGTCCGTATTGGGGCCGAAGCTCCTTCAAGTACCACTAAACCGTATTCGTTTGGTTAATTTGAATCCTCTTTGTGAACGAAGCTTATACAATGGAAGTAATTCTATTTAATTTACAAGTTTTAATCCTTAGTTGGTTGGCAAAAAACCATTATTTGTCCCCAAACAGACACATCTTTCAAACCAGAATTTAATTACCTGATGTTTGGTACTTGGTACAATATAAGAGAGGAAAAGAAAATAGAAGTAAATGGATAATTAAATTAATTTATTGTAGTGTTAATTACATAAGGAATGTAGTGGTTCCACGCCATTGATGAGATATAAACCGAAAACGTATTTTACAAAAAGAAAAACTAATAAACCGAAAACCTAAAGCTTATCTTCTTATTATAGATTACAGATTTTTGTTTTCATATTATAAAATTGCGTTAAAGTAAAATCCCGAACGGTATATGTTATCTTCAAAACACATCCCTCCCAATATNGGGGTTTTAAAAAAAAAAAAAAAAAAAAAAAAAAAATCACGAATTCTAAAAAGAAAAGTGGTCGAGCTTTAGGTTAAATTGGAGGCACAACGCATAATGGTGATTTGAAACAAGAATAAAAATAAAGCATGGTATTGGTGGACGAATATGGTCCGGTCCTAATTATTTGGTGTTCTATTCATATAATCGTATTATCCTCTTCATTTATTATATTATTTACTTTGTCCAATAATTAAAAAGACAAGCTATTAAATACGAATATATAAATTGGTCCAACCTATCATTCGGTTACTTTAGCCGTAATTGTACATTAGAACCACGGAGAAACCCTTGAGACTTACTCATTCCGTTTCATTTTATTTGTCGTTCCGTACTTCGACACACAAATTAATAAAATACTAGGTGATAATANCGGTTACTTTAGCCGTAATTGTACATTAGAACCACGGAGAAACCCTTGAGACTTACTCATTCAGTTTCATTTTATTTGTCGTTCCGTACTTCGACACACAAATTAATAAAATACTAGGTGATAATTTGTGCCATGCACGGAGTAAGATTATTAATTTCATTATTTGAAAAAATAAAAAGATAATAATTGTGTTTAATATGGATATTGATTTGATTTTATATTTATTTTTGTAGATTTTTTATTGTCCACAACTTATGTGTAGAAAGACNTATGGATATTGATTTGATTTTATATTTATTTTTGTAGATTTTTTATTGTCCACAACTTATGTATAGAAAGACATATATATATATAAGTATCATAGAATTTCTATTCAGTTTAAACCTTTTTCGGACAAAAAAAAGAAATTGGAGGCGCACAAAAAAAGCACTGAAGATTAACGATGAAGAATATTGTAAAAAAAATTTAATAACTAAACACTCAATTTTAAGAAAAAGGAAGAGACATCATCATCTTTTCCGTTCTGTTCTTGCGAGTAACAGAGAATTTCTTGAGCGATTTAAAGAGAAATATTAGGAGATTGAGAGATTAGAGAGTATAGAAGATGTTTGTATTTTCGGGTTAGTATTTCTTTCAGACTGCTCTTTTTTATCTTTTCTTGGGATATCTTCTTCTTATAACATATTTCTAGTTCAACCATGCTCATAGGTTGACACATTCAAAAACAACATTATGTGAGAAGAAGTCACATTTACGAACAACATTATGATGAAGAGACGTCATCATCTTCTCTGTTTTGTTCTTGCGAGTACATAGAACTTCTTAAAGCGATTCAGAGACAAAGATTATGAGAATGAGGGATAAAAGAGTTTAGAAGAGGTTTGTACTTTCGGGTTAGTGTTTTTATTGGACTTCTCTTTTCTTATTTCTTCATGAGACTTCTTCTTCTTGTAACATATTTATAGTTTAACTATGATCATAGTTTGACACATTCAAAAACAACATTATGTGAGAAGAACAAGGCACATTCAAGAATAATGTTATGCTGAAGAGACGTCATCATCTTCTCCGTTATGTTCTCGCGAGTAACAAAGAACTCTTTGAGCGATTCAGAGAGAAAGATTAGGAGATTGAGAGATTTGAGAGTATATAAGAGGTTTGTACTTTTGGGTTAGTGTTTCTCTCGGACTACTATTTTCTCTTCTTAGAACTTGTTCTTCTTTTAACATATTTATAGTTTAATCATGTTCGTAATTTGACACATTCAAGAACAATGTTAGAAGAAGACGTCACGTTCAAGAGATAACGTTATGTGAAAAATCTTGACGGAAATAATAAAAAACTAAATCACGGTTAAACTCTTTACGAAAGAAATGAACAAACAAATTAAAAAAAACTCAAATGAATGGAAAATAAGGAAACAAATTTGGGAGAGTGTCTCTCCAATCGAAACGTGTCCAACTTGATGTGAAATCATTAATTACAATGCTCATCTTTTTAATATATAGGATATTTGATTTTGTATATTTACTAGATAAAAAAATCATTACCAATATACATAATCATATTTTAACCAATAGAAAAATATATTAGGGTAAAAATCAATAAATTTTGCATTAAAATCATAAAACGACACTTATTTTGAAACAAAAATTTTGCTCTAAAACGACATTTAATTCAAAACGGATGGAGTAATATTTAATAACCTCCACTCCAAATTTTTTTTACACTTTCAATTTTCATTGCTACTCCTTATGTTCCAATATAAATGAGTTTTAAGATTTTTGCATGTAGATTAAAAAAATACATATTTTATATAATTTATTTTGATAACATAAAAATATCATTAAATAAAATTAGTTTAACCAATAAGAAACAAGTACAAAACCAATAAAAAACAAGTACAATATTTTATAATTGGCTACAAAATTCAAATAATATTAAATTATACTTAAATTAGCGAGAATATACATTATTTTGGAGTAAAGAAAATTCTTAAAATGGTATGGCTGGAATATTTTTGTTGTTTTAAAAGCTTTTTAATGCTAACAAAGTCAGAATATCTTTTATATTCCCCCGTTCGTGGACAATTATCCAGTCGACTTTTGGTATACAATTTACTTATAAATCAAACTCACCGCTAGAATTTTAGACGACTTTATAGTTTGCTTCAGTTTCTTTAAAGATATTGCTGCATTTACCAGCGAGTATTTATAAACGGAGTTGTCGGTAATGGCTAAAAAAAGAAAACAAAAGGCCCACGAGGTGACACTGATATTAATTCATTAGCTTAAATTTTTCAATAATTACGTGGTCATCATCAAAGAATGAACAGTGTCTCCCACCAACTACTTTATGAATATAACTAATTTTTTTTCCTGGATTTGTTATTTATATTTGCTTCTAGGTAGGATGCATTTCTGTATAAACCGACAAGTTAAGACTTAAGGTTTGTGTCTGAGCACTATAGTTAAAGTTTGATTTATGTGTATGGTTTATGATGTTGCTGTACATTCAATCTATTGAGGTCATAGTGGCTCTACCATCCACTCAAATCTTTTAACTACCGGCTAATCAGCCATTCTTGTTTAAAAAATTCAAATTAGGTGGGTAAGGATAATTTTGATATATGACATACTAATTTAAATGGATGGGATGGGCAAGACGTGAGCCAACGAACAAGAATGCTTTATGAAAGCATAGACAGGCTTCATCATACAATAAGCATAAATCTATATGCTTTAGCCAATATAAAATTTAAGGGATGAGTATAAACGAAAGAATCGAAGGGATGTAGTATTTCTCATGATCTTATTAATTGATATTGTCAAATGAATATAGTACAAGTATATAGTTTTTGCATCCTTTTCTTTCATTATTTGTCTGGTACTTTGATAATTCATTGCATCAAGCTTACAAAACTATATTGTTTGATTAATATACGTACATAGATTTTGTTTGATGTTTGTCAATCATGCGTACAGATTATGTAATCAAAGTATCAAATACTTGGCTTGTCTCTTGGATGGCGTAACCGGTACGAGAGAAGACTTTTATTTTGTTTTTAAAATAAATAATTATTCAATCAAACGACCGAATAGGTTTAACAATTTGGTTTGGGTTAAGATACGATATCGTCAGATAATTTGTTAATATACATATGTGTATTTTCCTTATTGTGTTTTGGCGACTAAAGAACAAAAAAAAAGATGGGAAAAATGCATTGAACATCAATAATTCAGCTAGACAAAGGGAAGATCTCTTGTAATTTCCCCCCCAAGATTGTTTTATATATTTCCCATATTAATTCGACGCAATTATTTTAAGTTGGCAGCGCGTACGACATCAAGTATCTATGCCATCCGAATGGTCTGTCATACCATTTCCGATATTTGTTGTTTTTTTAGACATCTTATGGTGTTGCTAAAAAAAAAGACATCTTATGGTTCTTGTAGCTTTTGCTCAAAAAAAAGTTCTTGTAGCTAACCAAGTATTTACATTTACAATCACAAAATATGGTCTATTATATTCATTAGCTAGTTAGAGAAAAATACCTTACAGTAACAGTCAAATAATTTATTATCCTAAAATAGTATACAAGGAAAAAAACTAAAATAATATTAATTAAAAGTAAAAATACACTGCTGATAAAAAAAAGTAAAAATGCATTTTTATTTTATATTTAGGTTTTGGTTTAGTGATTAGCGTTTAAGTTTAGTGTTTAAAGGGGCCAAGTTATAATAAAGGTTTAAGGTTTAAAATAATTTAGTTATTGTATCTTTTAGTTAGTGTTAATTTAGTTATTTTTCTTTTTGTGTGCTAATTTCATCATATATTTTGTGCTATAAAAGTCATTTGCTCTTAGTGAAACAATGAATGCAATAAGCAGTATGTATTTTGAGAGAGTGGAGTAAGTTTTAGTAAGATTTATAATCTCATGAGTTACCGATAAATCAACAAATAAGTCGAGTGAGTTACAAAATGCACTTGTCAATAGATGTATATATATCGACCGAGGAAACGCATAGCTACTATTGCAGTTGTAAAGATCATGTCTGTCCACCAACCAATGAATTGGTTGTAGCAGCATCAAAAAAGTGTGATTGGTAAGTGTTGGAATAAATGCGAGCAATTTAAATAAAAACTATAGAGTAAGAAAACTATAGATTACATATTCTAAAGGTACAAAATATAATGTCGGACAAACTTACACGTGGTGCGAAGAGTTCTATTTCAGCTACGTTATATGTTGATTCCATACAAACAGTTTGGTTTTCCGATCCGATTGNTTTTTTTTTTTTTTTTTTTTTTGCTAAATTATAAATATCATTGCAACAATGAAGGTTTTGATTACATGTTAATGCAACCATAATCTGCTTTTCAGCTATTCTGAAAGCTTAGAGGTGCAAAAAAATTTAAAAAAACCTCTAAACCACAAAGAAATTAGATTCAAATCTTAACCAAAACAATGGAAGCTTTGAATATAATACAGAGTAGAACAAAAGACTAGCAATTTTGTCTCCCCTTCCAAGCACTTCTCGAGCCAGAGGCATCAAGAGTAAAGCTATAAGCAAAGTAAAGTCAGGTCTCACCGAAGTGGCTCCAAGCAGGCATCGACGGCGACGGCTGGCTCCCATCCCGGAGCTCCGCTGGAGGAGGACGCTGACCAACAAAACACAAGCTTTCTCGGCACTTGCTACCATGTAGACCCGACTTCGACACTATTTGAAGATGAAGCAGCGGTTTCGGTCAAGCGCAGACGGTCGATTTGGCCCCTTATCCGGCTACGCGACACAATGGATAGAGTGTCGGCCTCAGGACACACAGAAAACAATTGCCGGAGCTTAGAAGGATGGAATTTACGAACTGAAGAAGAGAATACTCCTTGAAAGCAGACAGCTCAGAGTAGAAGAGGCTCCTCCTTGAAACAATTGATGCCGTAACTTAGGGTTGTCCTCAAGACCCAATCGAGCAACATCATACGCAAGGAGTTGCCAATCTAAAACCCGGGACCGCCATGGTTGCTGTCTTTCGAACTAAGGGAAGAGGTCCTCGATGGCTTACCTCAAAACCACCTTTCACTCACTAAGAGAGGAGAAGCTCTACAACAACCTTGGAGCTACACAGCAGAGGAGGCCGACTGGAGTGAGACGATGAGACAGAAGCGGTGACAGCAGCGACGCATCATGCATTCCGGCGAATCTCAGATCTCGGATCTGACCCAGATCCAAGCGCAGTCAGTGACTAAAGGTAAATCCAAGGCTCCCGAAGCATACCTCAACAAATCAGACCTCGTTCGTGTTCCAGAGAGACCAAAGACACCTTTGGTTTCAGTTAGTTTCGACGGAGGAGATCCAACGAACCCAGACACACGAAACAAAGAGGAAAGACAAGAGGAGGGAGCGAAGGGATTGAGGCGGAACACGAACCCGGACACGAGATGTGCGGTGGCCGGAGACAAAGCTCAAACGACCACCGCGAGAAAGGGCTTTTTGTTGGTGGGATTAGGGTTTGACGGCGGCAGTGGGAGAGACTCTAGAGAGAAATACGCTTCTCTCTCTCTCTTGTTTTTTATTTGTGCACCAACTGTTTCTCAGTATATTAGGTTATTTGTTGTAAAAAAAAGCAAAATTTTAAATTGAAACCAGCAATTTGTTTCTTTGCATAAACGAAAAAAGTAGAAGCTGTTTTACTCTACTCAACAATAATTAGAGTAAAAGAAATTAAATTGTTTCCATTTATTTGACACAGTAAAAACTGAAATGAGAGTGAATGATATTTCCACTCAAAATATATTTGCTAATTGTGATATCCAATCACACTCTAATAGAGTACAATCTCGCATAAATTTTTTCATTTATTTATTAGAATTGACACTAAATGAGTTTCAATTCTATAACTGATGTTTTAGTGAAAATAGCTAGAAAGAAAAAACAGCAGAAGTTAGTTCCAATTTGGTATGAAAACAGTAAAAATGAATGGAGAAAGGCGATGGATGTGTTGGATAGAAGAACCACGCCCCACTACTATGGTTGACTACTTAATGATCACATTGCTCTCACTCTTATATCGAGCTGTATTTTTTTATTTTTTATTATACGCATTGTGCCATTGCTATCGCATGAAAATGACAAGTTATGGATTTGGAACACTCTGGTGCTGGCTATCCAAGGAAAGAATATCTGTTTAATTTCTTTCCACCAGTGTACATAATAAGTAGATTATCATTCATTATTAAGTCATTTAAGAAAAGCTAATTAACTCGGGAGATAATAAAAGAAAAGATGCGGGGTTAATAATTAACCCTGGGTTTGCTTACAAACCGCACATCACGGGATTATATTATGTTTAGATCCTAAATAAATAACGATTAAAACACACTTAACGGCCGTCAGCGAGAGGATTAACGGCAGATTCCTTGCAAGGACTTGGAGGGAGGCTAGAAGCAACAAGGCGTTGCACGAAACTCTCGATTCTTTCTCCGTTTGTTTCCGTTAGTAACCGTTTCCCTCCGAACGGTGCCGTTTCCACACCTCTCTCTTTCAACAACTCCTCCGCCGTTTTTCTCGGACCCACAATTCCATCTCCGCCGCTAGTCAAACCGCTCACCTGCATGCACATCCACTTTTAATCCTCTTTTTCACTTTTCTTTCATATTTTTGTTTGTAATGTTTTTTTTTATTGGAGAAATTAACAAACCTGGATTCTAACGTAGTCCGCACGGTTCCAGCAGAAAGCGTTCCCAAGCATCTGGTCCACAGTATCGGAAACTCCGTCAAGCACAATGTCCACAACGCATGACGTGGAACAGTCCCCATTACGCTGAAGCTTCCTTCCTTGAGCCGAGGACGAACCGTTTCCTAACGACAAGACGAGCAAGTCGTCGACGCCGTTAACCGACGGAAAATCCCGTTTGTTGTGTAGCACGTGCGTGACGGCAGCCGCACTCGGATTGTTCATCACCAAACCGCCGTCAACGGCCGAGCAAGACGTCTTCCCGTCCACCGACACCACATTAACCGGCTTGAACATGCCGGGAGTCGCCGACGTGGCGCGGCACACTCTCCAGAGCTCGAAGTCGAAGCTCGCCGACTCGGATGCGCCGGCGCGTGAGAAAACGAAAGGCGCGGAGGTTTTGAGGTCGTAGCAGGGGACGAGGAGAGGCTTACACGTGTCCTTCATCGTCAGCGCCTTGCCGTCCTCCTCCCTACGAAACGCCGCCTGCAGCACCTTCTCCATGCTGCTCCCGGAGTATCTCCGGCTCCTCCTGAAGACTCCCGTGCGCCTGATCTCGAAGAGCTCCGAGTTCTTCTCCTCGATGAACTTAACAGCTTCTCTTGCGGTGAACATCGGCCTACCGGAGCCGTCGTCGGCGACGAGGAGGGCGGCGAGTATGCCTCCGATTCCGGTTCCGGCGACAATGTCGAAGAAATCGGAGATCTGAGCGTGAGGATCGCCGGTCTGGAGGCGGATCTGGTCTTCGAGGTGGATGATAGAAGCTCCGGCGACAATGGCGGTTGTTCCACCGCCGTCGATGCTAAGGATGCGTGTCTTCCTGGTGGTGTCGCAGTGGGAGAGCCATTTCTGTTCGAGCTTGGTGAAAATGTCGAGAGTAACCTTGCTCAGATCCATCTCCATAATCTATCAAATTGTTTAAAAATCCAAAGAGCAAACACACAAGTTTGTTTTTAATTCGAGACTGTAAAGAGTTATGATTCTCTTTCTTTATATCACGCTTTGTTGCAGGGAGGCATTAATGGAGGGAATGCTCTCTCTAATAGACTGTGTGTTTACTAGTCTCTCTCTTGGAGTGAGTGGTTTTGAAAGAGAAGAAGAAAGGGTTTAGTGATTGAGAGATAGTTCCGGGTTGGTTTGTTAGTGGGTGGTGGTAGTTATATACTCCCACTGACGGTGCATTGTTTGTTTCTTTCTCCTCATTTTTTTTAATTTTTATTTCTTTTATTTGCACCGTCTACGAAATAGGGAGGATATTTCTTTTTTTTCCTTGCTCAAAAATGATTTAAATCCATAAGAAAAATTGATTATGGAGTTATTCACATATATTGAAAATGGGTAAAGCCTCTCCCCCCCCCCTTTTATTATTATGTATTCCTTGGCAATATAATTTTTGGTATCATCCCATGGCAATATAGTTTTTGGCATCATCCGATGACTTATATAGTTACTAGCTAAGTGTCATTTTTTTTTCATTATATGCCAAAGTGTATGTATACTATACATTTCAATACAGTATTATAACTATATTCTTGTTAAAAAATACCTGAATAGTGAAAATTTACATTCGATAGTCTTAAAAACCTAGACATGTACTTCACAGTTTGCTGTTTTTTTTTTCCGCTAGAAAAGTGTACTACTATAGTGTAGGTCTTATTACTATATTCTTTTACTTATGACGTAAATCAGGAAAAAAAAGAGAAATAAATTTGGTAAGAGTAGGACTATGCTCGCACGTGTGAGTAGGCATATTAAATTTGTAGGTCAAGGGGGTAAGCGCAAACCTCGGCTGCATTACCGGCTCGGCTTCCGATTCCGTTATAAATTTGCCAGCTGCTATTTAGTACTCCATTTACCTTCCTAAATCCTACTAATCTCTTTTTATTTATTGATGCATAATAAATGAAACCAGCAAATTTTATTGTTTATGATATCAAAGGACCCACGAGATAAACATTTAATAAACCCTAGATGACAATAATTATAATCAGCCTTTATTATAATTGATTTTCACCATTTTTGTTTCAATTAGTACTAAATAAAATACTAGTAATAAATAATCTTGGCATAAATATAGGCAAATATAATTGGTTTTTAGACTCAGGCCGAGTTGATCACTTTCTTAGATTGGAGTTGCATAATGTTTTCTATGTAGCCTCATTTTCATCTGAGTAATGGGCTTTAATATTTTAGGCCCATCTATAGAAGCCCTACTAGAAAAAAAAGGATAACTCTGAATGGGATTAGAGTTCATGTGCTCGCTCCAAGGACCCGAAGCGTTTCCTTATCCCGAACAAAGGCAGTCTCTCCTTTCATTGACGAAACAAAGAAGATTTTTCTACTCTAGTCTCACTGACTGCCATGGCGGCTTCACTCTC